>JARVGS010001792.1:18784736-18810428 GCA_031762315.1 Hypsolebias antenori | reverse complement strand
GTGGATGGCTGGTACTGTAAAGCGCTTTGGGGCCCCTCATGGGGGCTGGAAAGCGCTATATAAGTAAGCTCCATTTATAAAGCCATTTAAAACAACCACAGCTGCAACAATGTGCTATATACATGAAAAGAAGTACATAAAAAAAATGCATTTTTTTATTAATTATTAATTATGATGCGAACGTAAGTCCAAAATTTCGTAAACCGGATGAATCGTAAACCGAGGACTACCTGTATTGGGAAGAAAACGATCGCACGCACCCTATTTGCATTTTAAAGTGTCTCTGAATGATCTGTACAGCATTATAAATGCACATGATGTGTTTTGATCGTTAAATAATCCAACAAAACAGCTGAAAAACACACCTCCTGTAAAACAGGACGAGCCCTGACCTGCACTAAACAGACTGACTTTTATTGTATTTGTTTCATTTTACGTGTATTCATGTGCAATCTCGCTGGCCAACACTGTTTTGTATTTTATTTATCACATTGTTTTGATATGAAGTTTGAAAATAAATAAATAAATCAAATTTTAATGTGACGGCTCTAATGCTCCTCCTTTATTTGGGTTTGGTACCGGCAAAAGGTTCAGTCATTTTTTTTGGTGCAGTGATTTGTTTAAGACATATTACATTTACATGTCACTGTGGATCAGCCAGCAACAGCGTGGTGCACATGTGAATCATTTCAGGCCTGGATGTGGGGGGTGGGGTGTGTGTGAATTCGACTGCAGCTTGGAGGACTGTCAGTGCTTTGGAACGGGAGGCAGGAGCTCACGTTGGAAAGAACGAGTCTCCAAAAGGCTCAACACCAGAAAACATCTCTAGACTTGTCATTACTGTAGTCTTTTCTGTTAATAGCTACTAAATGTGTCTGAAAACGTGCTAAAAATAGCAACAAGGATGCAAAATTGGCAATGCTGGACTGTTACACAGTCTGCCTCCTCTCTTATGTGCAGTGGCACATTGTGTTATTTAATTTAGTCACACATTGAAGCAGTCAAATTATTGTACAGTATGGGATTTTTAGATTTATTGATTGTTCATCGTCGTCTCATACATCTGGCAACGCTGACGCTGCTGAAAGTTATAAATCTGCTGGGAGTTGAGTATATTTTTGATTAGTCATGCTAATGAGATGGATTCAGCAGCCTCAACATTAATGACTTGATCAGTGTTTCCAAATCTTCAGCTGGGAAAGCAGCCACTGGTCCTATAAAGAAGCAAAAAGTAGCTAAATGACAGCATCATGTGATTTGTGTATTTGTGCAGAGAGTAGTAATGTTGTGGGAGAGACAAAAACAGTCTACTGCAGCAGTTACTTTGGTCTTGGTCCTGCTCAGATTAGTGGCTCACTTGTGAATCAGGTCAGAATTAAAGTCTGTTTCTCCAAACTGAAGTCACGTTAAAGTATCTGAACTACCCCTTCATCAATTCTCCACCTGTTCCTGTTTAAGTTAATTGGTCCATAACGTGGAGATGCATTTATATTAAACGTCTAGCTGCTGCTCTGTTGGAGGGTGAACAAAACCATGAAAAGTGAGAGAACTGCCTGAAAAACTGCAACGTGAGTTTGTTTCAAGACAAACATCTGGAGAAAAATCAAAGAACCTTCTGCCTCATTTACGTTGCTCAAAGCAAGCGAGCATTTGTTGTGATAAAATAGAAAACATTTGAATCAGCCTGCACATTTTCTTAACAGTACTTTTTATTTTTACACAAAAACAAGATGGGGGTAGTATCAGTTTTTTTATTTTAAAACAATATGCACACATATGCACATCTGTATTACCTACCCACTGCATACTTTAACTCAGACTAATAAACTCAGCTCTAATAACCATAATAGTTTAATATTAAATAAATGCAAAGTGCCTGAATGAAAAGAATAAAACTGCAGATATGACAATAAAGCAACTCAGGCAGTCATTAAACTGGTTCTTAAACTGGGAAACAAATGTCCACACCTATTTTTAAAGTGCTTTATCAACCAGCTAATGAACACTTTTTTTAAAGGAACTTTTACTCAAAAATCTTTTGAAAATAGCACAGTAACACTTTGTTTTTGCTTTTTTTCAGCAATAACAAGCTAATAACCTCTTGTCCATTTGTGCTGATGTGCGTTTTTCTGTTTGTGTCCTTTAGGAGTGGCTTGATTTGCGCTGCAGAGGCGTCCGCAACGCCAACGCCTACATCCTGGTGTACGACATCTGCTGCGTGGAGAGTTTTGAATACGTTAAAATGATCCGACAGCAGATAGTAGAGAACAGGTAAACTAGTGCTGAGACTGTAAACACAACCTCTGACGTGTTTCCTCACTGGTGAACCTGCCATCCTTTAGCTTTTGGAGATAATAAAACTTTTAGAGCCTCCAGCTGCTGTGACGGTTGTGCGGTGGGGATTTCTTTTCATTTAGCTCATTCCTGCTGAGAATCCTGACAGCTTGGTTAGGACGTTTGAGAAACCACTGCAGTGCAAGTGCTGTCTAAGATGTCACTGGTGATTTAGGGAATCTTTTGGGGATATTTCTGCTTTTATTGGACTGAAGCAAAAGAGATGAACACACGAGTTGAGAACCACAGCGAGGAGCTAAAGGTGGACCAAAGAGAAATCTGCTCTATCATCCTCAGTCCTGGTGAACCTGAATATATTTACATATAGAGAGGTAGATTTGGGAGCTTCATTTGTTTGCTGTGTTGTACATGACCAGACGGCCTTTGCACAGTTCATACTTTCCTGGAGCTCCACGTTCATGGCCCAAGATGGAAATCTCATTACTGACAGCAGAATGCAAGAGGAATCTGAAACAGGAGTAATATGCAATCACCAGATCAGACGGAGAATAAAAAGAGACACAAAAACAGCTGAGAGGGGACATGAAGACACAAGTAATGGAGTTTTCTGGTCTAATTTCATTAGTTCCCACCAGGAAGGGATGAAAATGTTGGTTGAAATGATCTAGTTTGTCAGAAATCTTTTGGAAACCAGACTGAAGGCTTTTTTTTAATTCCTGTCCTATTTTTAAAGTTTTCCAAGCTTTTGACAGTGTTCTGCACTAACTTCACCTCCACCAAGTTTTATGCACACATGCATGCACAACTTCTCCCTCTATAAAAAAAAATACTCAAGATTTCTCAAGCCTCTGTGAGGGCAATATGTGAAAGTAAAGAAAAACATGTTTTTTTTTTTAAACTTCACCTCAGAGTTTGAAACTGTACTTTTCCCTCTCGCTCTCTCTGCATGCAAGCTGCTGGTCTGTCTGTGGAAATATGCAAATCCTTAACAGACGACGACACTAACCTTTATTTAACAAAAGAGGAATGGTTTAATTGATTAAGCAGCTGCTTTAATAGTTTAAATACCTGCCTTGCCTCTGCCATCCGAGATTCGTGATCCTGTTTAACATCACTTCAAGGATCATTTTAATATTCTATATCCTTCAGTTATGTTTCATGAAGACAAACGCTTCAAATTTCACTTACCCGCTGAGGTCACAGCAGAAATCACATGTTATTGCACTTGATGTGATTGTCCTACAGTAGATGTTTGACTCACATTTGCAAAAATACACCTTAAGCGCCAAAATTCACAACTCCTTCTTGCTCGCCATGCATTTTTATGTGTAACGTTGCCTCAGGCCAGCTTCTGCAGGAGGCCACTTGAGCCTGTGAGCTCTAATCCTTCAGTGTGGCCCCACACACCGACATGCACAACACACACACTGCCAAACACCACGATGACAGCTGGTCTCTAAAAAAAAATAAAAATTGTCCTCACATTTTCTCTGCAGGGAAGGCAGCAGCAGCGAGGTGCCAATCCTGGTGGTGGGCAACAAGAGAGATTTGCAGCGTCAGCGCTTCATGCCCCGCAGGGCGGTGTCGGTCCTGGTGAAGAAGACCTGGAAGTGCGGTTACGTGGAGTGCTCCGCCAAGTTCAACTGGCATGTAGTCCTGCTCTTCAAAGAGCTGCTGGGCATCGCTGTGGCACGGGGCATGCGCCAGAACCACACCTCCATCCGTCTGCAGGGGGCTTTACAGAGGAACCGTTGCGCTGTCATGTGACCCCTGAGGACTCCCCTCCACCCAACACTCTCTGGAGTCCTGGCGTGGAGCAGCACTGGAGAAATGGACTTTTATCATAACGGCTGGAAAAATACCCTGTGGCCTCCTGCTTAACTGAGCTGATTTTTCATAATGAGGTGTATCGCGCTGTAAAAGACTAAACAACTAACATTCACTCATGGTCGTCCACCCACTTCCTGTTCAAAGTCTGCCCACTGTGGAAACAAGGAAGGAGGTAGAAGGGAAGGCAGGGGTAGACAAAACGATGAGCACAGCACACTTATAGTTTTTCCTCACATCGTTCAGGCTTCCCAATATAACACAGCATATAATATTATATTTATCAGGCCTGCAACTGGGCCTGGAAACATGGAGGCTGTGCTTGTAAGATTTAAACCAGAAAGGCAGCAATACTAATTGAGTCTTCCTTTTAAATTTGTCTCATTCAGCAAGGTCAAAACAGAAGCTAACACTTGGATTTATTGAAGACATGAGGCTAATGACCCACACGGTGAAATGATAATGTTTAAAAACAGTAACCACAAAGGTTATCACAAAATGTACATAGATAAATATAATTAGGTTGTGTTTTATTTTAGATCCAACAAGGTAGCTTGAATGTTTTCCTCTTATAGTCCCTGTTACAAATTTGGCCCACAGTGAAAATTGCTTGTTCAGACCAAGGGTGTTTTAAGGTTGTCTTGCTGCAAAAAGTACTGCAGTCCCTTATTATGATGTACTGTGGGGCTTTAATCTGCTCCCTCTCCTCACTCAGTCTCTGTTTTGGATGAGTGCATTAAATCTGGGGATCTGGGGGGAAACGCAGGAAGCTGTGAACAAAGCCTGAAACAGGAACCTGGTTGTTTGTATCCTTCATTTACTTGTTTTGTGTGGCAGCTTTATGGGGAGCAAAACCTCACGCAATTAAAATGTAGTTTAAGAGTTAATATGTTAGAAAAGTGTTCTGGTTAGAGAAGGATTTAGTGATGGTTTCTACAGAAGCAGGTGTGTGTGTGAGAGAGAGAGAGAGAGGAGGTGAAGGAGACAGTGACAGGCAGGTTTGATAGCTGACATTCAGGCAAGCTAATGGCAAGATGTTGAAGCTTGGGATTAAAATGGAGCAATAAAATCTGACAGCGATGTCCCAACTGATTGTCTACCACTATGTTATATTAAAAAATGCCTCACGTAGTCGCTGGAATCCACCTGCACACAAACATCCTGCAAAAATAAGTCACCAGTTCAATATTTCCCACAAAATGCCCCTTCACAGATGCAGTGATAAAGCTTTAATATCCCTATCTGAATACTAAAAGGTAATGTGATTTTTTTTTTCCATTTAGGTTACTTTGTGAATATGTCTAACCTCTTGTACATAAGAATGATTTAAAGTGGTTAGCTTGCATGCTTTTGTTGGTAGAGCCAACAGGTCAGGGTTTAATTGCACTGATGTGAAAATGTGACTGTGTTTAATTTTTGTATTTCATGGATTCTGAGCAGCTGAGTGTGGATGAATGTGATCATTTAGTCACAGGCATGTGAGAGCACAAGCTCATGGTTTTCTGCAAATGTAGTGCTAACCCCTTCAGTCAGGCCAGATGGTTGCCTTGATGATTTTTTTCTCCCTGTGGTACAAAAAAAATAGAAAAGAAAAGAATAAAAGAAGAGGAATATGTAGCAGAGATATGAGAAAGGGACAGTGTGTAGCATGAGTTCCCATCCGTTTGCTCGTGTGTGCATTTTTAAATAAAAAGGGCTACCGTCATTTTTTAAAAGATTTTAAAACATTGTCTTTATTTTTATGGTATTAGTAACTCTTTTGTGACACACGAGGAATTAATAAATTAATAAATGAGAAGCTTGTTGTGATTACATCAGTTCTGTCACACTATTTCATTTTCATTTTGACAACACTGCCATCTAGTGGCTAAATATTGCCATTGGGAGTCAGAGCTGACACTTTCAATATAAGATGAAAAACAAAAATATTAATACAGAAGGACAAGATGCTCTAGGAGGTTTAAGTTTATTGCTTTATTTTTTGGATGACTGTAAATTAATAATAATAAAACAAATACATATTTTATTTTATATTAAATTATTTATGAAAAGGGGCTATTTTGCATTACATTAGCATCCAGAGGGTTGAAAAAATAGTCATCCCTCTAGGTAATATTTAGATTTTGTTATCATACAAAAAAAAAACACTTAATTTCCCTGGATTTATTTGTTTATTTCATTAAAAAAATTATCCCAAAACATTAATTGTGCTTAATAAAGTTGACTGGGAGAAAACATGGTTTAAATAATGGAAAAATATAAAACTGTAAAGCCTTATGATCACATTCAGAAGCCACACAATTTGTTAAAAAGACTCACCTGCAAACAATCCAAGTGTGAAACTTTAAAACCTGACAAATGATAAACACTTGTTGCAACAACATCCATTTTCAACAGCGGTTGAATACTTTTACATAGTGAAGGCTACGACCAAACAAGACAGCATGAAGACCAAGGAAGGAACTGTTCACACAGGTCAGAAACAAAGTTGTCAAGAACAAACCAGAGCTGGTTTACAAAAAATATATATTCTGAACCTGTGCCATTAAATCCATTATTAGGAAAATGAATAATTGTTGCACCACAGTAAACATGCCAAGAGATGTTCACCCATCAAAACTCACTGACTGAACAAGGAGAGGGAAAATCACAGAAGCATCCAGGCCAAGGATAACCCTGGGAGGATTTGTCTACAGGACCACATAAGCTGAACAGATGAGCTACATGGAAGAGTGGCAGGAAAAAGCCATCGCCTACTGGTTTCTTCCAAATGTGGAAGAAGGAGCTGTGGTCAGATGAGACTAAATAAATAAATAACTTTTAGGCCATCAATAACAACACGACTGAGGAAATGTTACCCTCTCAGTAAAGCATGGCGGTGGCAGCATCATGCTGTGGGATTGTATTTCAGACACCTGTAGAGATGGAGCAAATCAGGAAGAAATGAGAGGAACTTGTTGGGATTTTCCAGAGATTTGAGACGTTTGCCTTGCAGGACAACGATCCGATGAAGCAACACTCCAGAGACAGATAAGGATTTTGCAACCCGCTGTGTAAATTAAACAAAGGCAAATGTTTAATTGTCAGTCATGTTGCTCTTTATCACAGCAGGTATTTTGACTATAGGCTAACAGGAATCCCAGAGGTGGTTTATGGCCCTGCTGTTAATAATTAGCAGTTAATGCAATTTATTAATAGCTTTTCATTCTGTGTTGGACAGAGAAATGGATCTTTACAAGTCAACAGAGCACTGCTTTTAAACAGGCACCATCATCATGCTTTCAGAAAAGCACGGGTGGAATTATTCTAATAGAGAAGGTTAAGTCAGGTCTTCTGGACGGTCCTTTGCTGAAACGTCTTTCATCCAAAAGACTTCTTCAGGCGTCTTTTGGATAAAATACGTTGCAACACAGAAGTTCAGTCTGAAGAAGTCTTTTGGATAAAATACGTTTCAACACTGAAGTTCAGTCTGAAAAAGTCTTTTGGATAAAATACGTTTCAACACAGAAGTTCAGTCTGAAGAAGTCTTTTGGATAAAATGTGTTTCAACACAGAAGTCTGAAGAAGTCTTTTGGATAAAATATGTTTCAACACAGAAGTTCAGTCTGAAGAAGTCTTTTGGATAAAATGTGTTTCAACACAGAAGTTCAGTCTGAAAAAGTCTTTTGGATAAAATACATTTCAATACAGAAGTTCAGTCTGAAGAAGTCTTTTGGATAAAATACGTTTCAACACAGAGTTCAGTCTGAAAAAGTCTTTTGGACAAAATACGTTTCAACACAGAAGTTCAGGCTGAAGAAGTCTTTTGGATAAAATACGTTTCAACACAGAAGTTCAGTCTGAAAAAGTCTTTTGGATAAAATGTGTTTCAACACAGAAGTTCAGTCTGAAGAAGTCTTTTGGATAAAATACGTTTCAGCACAGAAGTTCAGTTTGAAGAAGTCTTTTGGATAAAATACGTTTCAACACAGACATTCAGTCTGAAGAAGTCTTTTGGATAAAATGTGTTTCAACACAGACGTTCAGTCTGAAAAAGTATTTTGGATAAAATACGTTTCAACACAGAAGTTCAGTCTGAAGAAGTCTTTTGGATAAAATACATTTCAACACAGAAGTTCAGTCTGAAGAAGTATTTTGGATAAAATACGTTTCAACACAGAAGTTCAGTCTGAAGAAGTATTTTGGATAAAATACTTTTCAACACAGAAGTTCAGTCTGAAGAAGTCTTTTGGATAAAATACGTTTCAACACAGAAGTTCAGTCTGAATAAGTCTTTTGGATAAAATTTGTTTCAACACAGAAGTTCAGTCTGAAGAAGTCTTTTGGATAAATACATTTCAACACAGAAGAACCAGAGGACCTGACTTAACCTTGTTAAATATTCTGATTAATAACTGACGCGTGTCAGAGGCGCAATACAAGGATAAGCAGACCGTTCACAACATCTGCTGACATCATTTACCTTTACCTGACTGACTGCAGCTGCGCAATGACGAGTGTAGGAACGTGTTGATAACAGCAGAGTCACGTGGTGCAGGGCTGACTCACAGACTTGAACTCAAGGAGCGCGCGAGCGTTCGCGTCCAATCACCCGCACCTGCCGGGGCCAGCTGACCAGAGGTGGATGTGGTAACATCTGTTTTGGTGTCAGCTCCTTTTCTCCTCAGCCCAGCTCCGTGTCGATCTTCCTCCAGTCCGGTGTCATGTGAAAACGACTCCGCCGACTGGACCTCCTCCTCTGCTGAGCTCCCGTCAGCGCGCACCTCCTCGCCACCCCCCCGCTGATCGTCGTCTCACCGGAGGAGTCCCAGTCTCCGCTGGCCCCCACGGTTGATCCTGCGCCTGCTGGCGTGCGGCGGAGCCGAGGATGAGCGAGCAGGGGAAGGGCTCGTCCGCCTCCACCGTGGCCCCAGCTCCGGCTCCGGGGTCGGACACTTACAAAGGCTGGCTCTTTAAATGGACCAACTACCTGAAAGGGTACCAGCGGCGATGGTTCGTCCTCAGCAACGGCCTCCTGTCGTATTACAGGTAAAACAAAACAAATAAATAAATAAATAAATAAATAAATAAAAATCGCCGCCGGAGTGATGGAGTAAAATAAATGCGCGCGCGGAGCGGCTCGTATTTGACAGCTGGCTAAAGCTAGCTGTCAACACCAGAGGCGGTGTTGGCGGCTGTGTTTACCTCCAGCTGACGGAGGCTCAACCTTTAGAAGACTGTAGGCCGTGGAAAGGCTCAAACACGGACAGATTAAGACGCAACAACATGTTTTATAACTTCATAAAGTGCAGGAAACAAACGGATGCAGGCGTTAGCTATAGCAAACTAAGCTAGCTGGTTAGCCTCCTGTCTGTCAGGGAGGTTGAAGACCATCAGATGTCACGTGGTTTGTTTAATACTGTAATGTTTAATATGTTTTGTTGTCAACAAGAACCTCATTTCAGCCGCTGCTTTTTCTAGAAGGTCCCAGTTTCTAGCAATAACTTTAAGCTGTCTTTAGAGTTTATTCATTCATGCTGGCTTTACAGACTCTGATTGTTGTGGTGGCCATCATCATCATCACCATCATTCTGTCCTCACAGCTGTCAGCCGTGAGATAACATTAGATCCACCACAGACAGACACCTGTGGCTCAGGTGCTTCTTCTTGTGAGGTCATGTTTCCACAGGTGTGGGTGAGGAGGAAACAAACAAAGGGATGCACACTTCATCCACAGGTGATAGGTGTTCATTCAGCGCAGAATACTGTAATCCTATTTTTGTAAAATAACTTTTATAAAGTTTAACAGGTTGATTAAGTGCTGTTCACACTTTGATTGTAAACAGTTTTTAAAATGTGTGGTCAAACACAGAAAACTTTTTATTTATTTTCCACCAAAGCTCAATAATCCTGGTAAAAAATCCAACAATGGTCATCTGGACGGTTTTCCTTTTTTTGGCTGAGACATTTCGTCCTTCATCCAAAGGACTTCTTCAGTCTGAGGAGCCACCAAACCAATCTGATTTCCACAAACAGCATACTCCATAGTGTTTTTATTTATTGATTTTTATTTCAATTAAATGCCAGTACTGTATAACCCTGCTTGCATCACAAGTTATTTTGGACTCGAACCGTGTGCATGATACTTTTTTACAAAGTTGGGTTCAGTCTGAGGATTGTCTAAAAGCTTTGGAAAGCTATATGTTTCACTATACATCATGCAAACACAGATCCTTTCCCTTACTTTCATCGCTTGAGTCTTGCATGTTTTGCATCATTAAAATAATCAGCTGTTCTTGGTACCCTCCCGAGTGTTTTCATATCTTAATTTCCGTACTAAGCTGTACTGACAAAGTTATTATGTCTAACCCTTAGAGGTTTTGGACGCTTTATCCACATAAAGGGACAAACCAAGTATTTTCTCTGACAGTATTTGTTCCAGTTTCTTAATTAATGGTTCCCCTGCTGATAGTAAAGCTGGAAAATTTAAATGTTTTCACGAATCAATAAAGCAATAACAATCATTCTTTACCCTCTAGCTTAAAGTGATCATATAAACTGTGTCTCAGATGTAATTTGTCATGCCAGCTTGATGGTATGATCCCCCGCGCAGCTAACAAGCATGGGTACATTATTATTATTATTATTATTATTATTATTATTATTGCATTGCCTTCCAATTATGCTCACAATCAAAACCCATTTCATTCTGCATGTGTTGCCACAAGAGCAGCCCATTATTTTCTTCTTGCCATCAAAGCTTTACTTTGCTGAGAAGGGGAGTAGCCAATGTTGTGGTGAAAGGAAAGACGCCTTTTACTTCTGCCACCATATTATGTTGTAAGGTGACAGCTGTCTCTGAAGTTAAGCTATCCTGATGACATCGGAGCACAAAGTGATTGAAGCACACAAGTTGTGCCCTCCACCCATGACTTCCTGGCAGAGCACATTGTACGAGTCTGACTTCATGCTTTGTGTGATGCCTTCTCTTCACAACTGTCTGCACTTATATTGTCAGCAAAGTCAAAAAGAAGCAGTCAGAGCAGTGACAGCTTGTTAATTGTGTTTTCACGCCATGTCAGTGGATGGATTTTGTGCTGCCTCCCAGATATGCCCTTTCTGCTGCGTGCTTTATTGTGTTTGTCCCAGGAACACGTTGGGTGCAAAATTTTAAATATACTTAAGTTTACAGTAGCTGATTTTACACTTAAATTAATAGTTTAGGGAATTAGGTTATTTTAGAGTTGTTTAGTGCTCTGTGAAGTAGTTATCCATTTAATAGACAACAGTTGGCAAGCTGAGGACCTCTTTAAAAAAAATCAGATTTTCATTATAACAATTTAAATTCGAACTGTTTTATGTTGGTGAGAGTAAACATTTCATTAGCTGATTTTAACATTTGCACTTTAGCTTTCTTGTTTAGATTCTTGTAGTTATTTCAGCCACATCTCAGCCTATCAGCTGAGACTCATTTGCCCCAATTGCAGTTCTTATTTATTTTATTTTTGTTGAGGAGTATTTTTTTAAATTGACTATCTGTCAAAATTTTCTCAATCTGAAGAATGACTTTTTTGACAGAGTAGTCAAATTACCAAATTCTCCGACCAGAGTCAAAGAAGAGCGCATCTTGGGACCGAGAAGGGGTAGAGGCAGGGCAGCCGACTCTGGACCCGAAAGTCCCAGGCTCGATCCGCAGCCATTTCCACACGTCGTGGTGTCTCTGAGCAAGACGCTTAATTCCTAATTGCTCCTGCGCATGCATAGCTGCCCACTGCTCCACCTGGGTGTATCCCAGGTGCGATGGGTTAAATGCAGAGAACCAATGACATTGTATGGGAAAGTATATTCCCATACAATGTCATTGTATGGGAATATACGACGACACGTAGCACTTATCTTCACCGTATAAAACGAGCCAAACCCTCGAATATTTATTGCAGGTTGAGCAAATGCTACACTGTATCTTGTGGGTTTTGACTCTGCACTGTCCTTCCCTGAGATTTGAAATGGGTTTGTGTTTCGCAACATGGTGCTGCACCAAGCTTCAAGAGTTCATTTGAGCTGCTATGAGATTTTGAAGTTTTGAAGATCTTGCTCCAGAGGGTGAACAATTGCGCTTCTTGTCATGCTGCTCTGAACATCTTTCAGCTTGTTTCATTTGTCTGCAATCCTATTCCATTCTCTAACTTGAAATGCCCATTTTTGCCTGCTGTAGACATTTTCTTTAAGAGTATTTCACAAGCTTGTTTAAAAATATCTTTTTGACAGTCTGGTTGTGCCACGTTGGATCTCCATTCATAATATTGCAATAAAACATCATGAGATAAACACCATCAAGACCTGACTGCTTAGATTAGATCGTTTGCAGCACTGTATGATCAAATCAGTAGTTTTTAATGAAACTGTTCAATATCCGTTTACATGCTTTTAAAAGGTTGTCTTGTGACTTGTATGCCATTTAGCGTTTTCATCATTTATCCAATGAATCACTTTAATCCCTAAATTCTTGTTTTTGTTGAATAAGTGACTTGGACTCAGCTAAAATCAATGCTTTGACTCTGTGAATAGACTGACCCACTCAGCAGTGGCGCATGCTAAAGCGTACCGAGTTTAATGGCGATGTAAAATTGCATTTGGCATTGATTGCTCTTAAACTGCAAGTCTTGCCGTTCTTTACGTTGCATCAGCTTTGTGTCGAGCCTCGTTTTAGCTCAGATCACACAGTCTTGTGCGACGCAGGACACATAATCAGACTTTTATCCTTCTTCCTCGTCTGAAGTTCATTAATATTTAATTTCTTAATTGACTTTTCCTCCTGGTTTTAATAGTCTCAACACTACTTACTAACCACTTAATGCAAATCCAGCTTGGTGTTTCAAGAGAGATTACAGGGCATTAAAGCTTTCAGTGCAATAGGAGCTGCCATATCGGTGAACTTTTGCCCAGGCCGTCCACATTTCCTTCAGTGATGCAGGCGGGTAACCAGATAGCATCAGTTTAAGAGCTCACCAGGTGTTTACCACTGCCTGTGTATCAGGTTATGGTGTTAGTGTTTGTATGCTCAGCTCCTGGGGGCAGGGGGGGCGAGTTGTGAGCATGCCAATTTTGGGGTCATCTGAAGGCAGGGGGACTGGATCCTGTCGGGCTGACATGTCAGCAGAGTGGCTGGAGCAAGCAGTGGCTGCTGTGATCCAATCTTGTTGAAGTGCTCTTGGTTGCTCTTAGCACCCGGCCGCAAAGTAGTCAAATGCATGTCAAACTGTCTCACTTTGGGTGGTCTTGGGGCATTTCTTTGAGAAGGTGAAAGCTGCTGAGTGGTATAAAAGTGAGCAGAGAATCGGACCACGTTTTTAACTAGTCACCTTTTTCAGTTTTTTTATTTTTATTTTTTTTATCAGCACGTTATGTCTGGATGTCCTTGTTGCAGGAACGTAGGCTTGTTGTTATTTATGGGTCATGTTTC
Organism: Hypsolebias antenori; assembly: GCA_031762315.1. Classification (NCBI taxonomy): domain Eukaryota; kingdom Metazoa; phylum Chordata; class Actinopteri; order Cyprinodontiformes; family Rivulidae; genus Hypsolebias; species Hypsolebias antenori. Next base: position 18,796,864 of record JARVGS010001792.1, on the reverse strand, counting down.
TGTTCCATTTTCAGCACTCTTTTGACATTTCTCTGGCTTTTTCCTTCCATGTCTTGTGACAAAACAGCCTACAGCCAAAACAAGACCTATCTACACTCATGCTCTGAGTACTTAGTCAAATTCCTTATCCCCGTCTGTTTTCATGCTTGTGGCTATGTGAGCTTTGCTGTTGACAAGTTGTTTTGTCATTACATGCTCCAGATCGGTGGATTTATGTTTTTTGAGGATGTGTTCACAGGGCACAGACAGGTAAAGCTCTGCAATTCTCTCTGTTGGGGGCAGACCAAGCAAAACCGCTCTCATGCCCTTTGTTCCACTCCTGCACTTTCCCCTCCTCTTCTGTCACTGTCTCTGACCCCCATAGTTCATATCTCTATTTCCCATCTTTTTCTTAGCTGTGTTATTTCATGGCCTATGCATGGCCTCGCCTCCCCACAGGGCAGTAGCGATCAGCATGCATCTCATCTTACTCATCAGCAGCACATTCTGTCAGTTTGCTGACCCACTTTACATCCAGGACTTTGCAGCTGAGTTTAGCTTTGTGAAGCCATGAAACTGGACTGTTCAGGATCCCCCGCCTGCTTTCTGCGCTGCTTCGCATGGCCCCGGTCCAGTGCTGTCTGCAGAACTGATGTGCACCAAGTTCCAGCAGAAGAGTGGTACACTGAAGCGCTTGTTCTTGTTTTGGCATGATAACAAGACTCAAGTCTGTGGCGGTTGTGTAAGAGAAGTCACTGCCTGGCAAAATATATAAATTTACTTTAACCTTTGTATCCGTAAGGCAAAAACCACGTTGTTGTCTGCCGGGACTGACGTTTGTATAGAAGAGTAATCTTACTCAGCGCCACCTTCCTGTTTCATTGATGGCTCAGTTAGAGATAGTTAAAAGAATGTGAAATTCCACACAGGGATCGACATGATGGCATTGTGCTTTAAAAAGCATGTTTTCAAGCAAAGGAATGTGTGACAAAGAGGTCTTAGCATATGTTTTAAAATATACAAACAAGAATAGAAATACAACAAAATGCAATGATTTAGAGAATGTTTTGAAGTTGTAACTTAGAAAAAACGTACAAATTCAATGGATAAGATTATTTGTTTATGTCCAGATTTGATTTGCTTTCCTTTTGCCAACAATTGTTTCTAAAGGATGATCACCACTGCAACACTTCTTTGTTTAGCAGTAACACACCGTTTAGAAACGAGAGTGGCAAACGTTTTTGTAGGAAAAAGTTAACCTATTGTTGCTTAATGGGAGACAGTGATTTTCCAAGTGTTTTTGCTTCTGACCCACAAAATTCTAGTGAGCAACGCTTGTGACTTCACATATTGCTGTTTTTAAAAATACAAATTTAGCTCAAAACCATGTTAAACAAGAGCAAAATGACAACACAGTCATTATTACATCATCAAACAACAGTTTTATTAATTTATGACTACTGTTTTATGACTACTGTTTTTATATTTTGTAACAATGTGAGAATTTGTTTAAAAAAAAAAGACCATAAACAATAAATATTAAACTTAATTTGATCTACCGAGATTATCTAAGGACCCCCACTTGGTGTCTGATGGGATCCTGACCATGACTTTGGGAACCATTGCTGTAAAATAATTTTATTGTAGCATCCAGACAGATACCAAGCTGCTGTAATTCAGCTGTCTGTTTTGATATTTTCTTACAAAAATTATTAAATCTGTAAGGCAACATTGTGTTGCTCAGAAACCCATTTCTGTTTAGCATTAATAAAATGAGCATTAATAACTTATGCATTGGTTTTACTGATATGTAAGTTCAGCTCATTATAAGCACTATTGCACATCTGTACTGCTCAAATATGTTGGATTTTTAACTGTACTGATCACAAGCCAGATGGCCTTTTACCCCCTTAAAAGCCTGGAAGACGCAGGGTCCATAATTACCAAATGCTGTTGCAAATTTTGATTCGTCAGACCTCAGGGACAGCTTTCCACTTTGCCTCAGAACATCAGAACTGACTTGGGTTCAGAGAAAGTGGCAGCATTTCTGCATCTCATTTAGATATGGTTTTTAGAAGCACAAAAGACTTTCTAAGTTCACAGCATGCTGTTTTCAGTGTTCCTGAGGCTTCTTTACAAAATCATGTGTGTTTTATTGCAATATTGCCTGAGGATCCAAATATTGCCACCATTACATTTTAGTTTCTTATCTTGTCTCTATTTTTTATGTTTTAATTTTGAAATGGTTTAGTATTCTCCAAAAACCTTCCTCTCCTGTGTGCCGTCGAAGACGTTACTGACTTGTTAACCAGTTTAGACAAGAAACTGACCTTCAGGTTTTTATTATTAATTTTTGCACCTCTTTAACTATTTGAAATTCTTCTTCTAGCCAAAAAAAAAAACAAAAAATAATTTCCTAACTTTTTTTTCAAACAAGAAAATAGGATGTTTTGGCATTTACCATGTTAATGTTTTTTTTTTTTTTTTTTTTTTTTTTTTTTTTTTTTTTAACATGCAAGGGATAAATGGTGTGCAAACAATTGTATTATTTTGTGTTCAGTTGCTAGTTAATTATTTTAATCGCAAAGCAATCAGCTTTTTACTGGTTCAAAACTTTATGCGAAGTGTAACACGATGCAAATTAAATTTTCAATGAATAAATGAGACAGTTGTATGTGTAAAATGTAAATGATATTGTAGAAGGCCAAATATGGAACATTTAATTATGCTATGGGCTATCTCCTGATAATTTAAGTTTTTAAACAAGATTTGTGTGCAACTATTTTGATAAGTGAAAATGAAAAGCCTCAAGAGAACCCAGGAGCTCAGTCAGGGTCAAGGAGGCTAAACCACAGGTCAGAAATAAACCAGCATGTCTCCTTGAAGACAAATTTTCAAAGACTTTTGCCAAATTATTATTATTATTATTTTTTTTTGCCATGGTGTTTTGCTGTGTTGCTCTGTCTCCACTATCGCTCTTTTGTTTTTATGTTCTCACTCTCTGTTCTCTCTTTGTCTATGCTGCTATTCATTGTTTAGTTGTGTTCACCAAAGAAGCCTGAGTCGCACAATGGCCTTGTTATCTAGAGTACCAAGGCCCACTGAGGGTGCACAGTTGGTCTTGTGGATATCCTCTGTTCCACAATAACAGCAGGACATTAAGATTGTGCTATGCAAATAAAATAAAATAAATCCAGTTGTTTAGCATCACCTAATGCTGTCGTAGGTCTCATAATATGTGTGCTTTCAATATGATGCACTCAGTAAAATGACCTGCACAGCTGCTTTACTTTCAGAGTGACATAAGATTTGTGTGGCAGACCTCAGTGCTTCCCAGATTGTTTTCAGAGTCAGAGGAACACATTTGAATTGACTGAAGGACAAACACCGTTGTTATGACACTGATGTAATCCACGCTATCTGTGGGCTATTTTGTTTCTTTTCTGCAGAACACAGGCAGAGATGGCTCATACGTGTCGGGGAACGATCAACTTGGCCACAGCGCACATAGACACGGAAGACGCCTGCAATATTGTGCTGAGCAGTGGCGGTCGCACTTACCATCTGAAGGCGAGCACTGAAGTGGAGCGGCAGAGATGGGTCACGGCACTGGAGCTGGCTAAAGCTAAAGCCATCCGCATGATGAATGATCAGTCTGGTAAGGGCACTTGTTACAAGAAACTACTTATACTGTATACTGAAGCACCACTACTAAATTTTTGCAGTGAGAGTGCAAAAAGTGCTTCAGGATGGTAATCATCAAAATATGTCCTTGATTTAAAGGACACACTGGGATATATTTGATTTTCATTCAGTCTGTGCCCTTCAGTGTTCTCCTCTGTTTGGTATTCAAAGTTGTTTCAATGCTTGCTCTCCAGCTTTAATGTAATTCATGGTCTATTTTGAGCCAGGAGGGGGGCCGCGGTGTCTCCCCTGCTTGTCTTTTAACAAAAAAAAAAGAAGACAACAAACAACTGGAATATGCTAATGCCACTGTGAGAACTGAGCTGCCATTCAGGGTTTCCAAACAACAGGCCACTCTCCTTTCCAAGGGAACTTGCCCTTGTATAGATGGTGCTGGTCAAAGGCTGTGGGAAGAGTGTGAGGCCGCTGATTTCATGTTTTATCCTGGCACCAATCCAGAATGTCTCTGCTTCAGTCAAAAGTAAGCAGGTCCATAGACACTGAGACAGGCTATATATTCCTCTGGCCTCCATTTGGAAGTCACATCACTATATATAGACTGGAGGAGATCGGGAGGGCTTTTAAGCTCACTCACATAAGCTCGAAATGAATCCTGGAATATTAACATTTTGAAAAGTTTAGAATTTTGAGCGGTCCAGTGTATTTTTGGTTTTTCCAATTGTGTATTTTTGGTTTTTCCAATTGCAGATTTTGTGCACTTAAAAAAATAAATAAATGAAACTACGCTCATTGCTTTAAAAATATTTATTACAAACTGATTTTCTTGGTGTGTTATGAAACACATTACTTATAGATCTTTGTGTGATCAGTAGGTGGTGATTGGTCCCAGTTTATTAAGGATTAAATCAAAATTATGCTGACAAATCTATTTAAAAGAATCATTGTTTGACATAAAGAATCAGTCAACGATTCTATGTGAGGTGAACATCAGGAATGTCAAATACAAATGTACTGTTTTAGTCTACCTTTTTCCAAACTTTGACTTAAAAACTTTTTTTTTTTCAATTTTCAATACAGTAATTTAAAATGGCCTGCATGGGGTAACTAGTAACTTCTGTTTTAGGTTTATTTTGAGCAATTCCCTCTGATCTGGGATAACTGTGGCATTCTTTAAACCCTTAGGTATCACACACATTGTTTTGAATGCTAATCTGGGCTCCGTCAGTTCTTTGAGTTTCTACACAGATGGGATTCAGTGGTTTTCCTTTGTCACAATATGACTATTGACTTCAGGAAGCTTCAGCCATTCTGTCCAACCACCATCGATGGAGAGCAGATTGAAACTGTCTCATGGTACAAGTACCTGGGTGTGGTTCTGGACTGTCACTTAAAGTGGGACTTGTGGGCTGACCTTATTAGCACCAAGGCTCAGCAGAGGATGTATTTTTTTAAAGAAACTTTTTTCAGTGCTTTTAATGTTTTATTCTGCTTTTATTGAGGGTATTTTAACCTCTTGTAACATCTGTTGGTTTGCCAGTGCTACAGAGGCTCAGAAGAAATCCTTGAAGTATAGTACAGCCATCAAACTGTTAGGGACCACTGCTGAGTATGGAAAAAATATACATAGCAGACAATACACATACCCTAAGATCCTCTTTTGAGTTGCTTCATTCAGGACAAAGGTACTGCCTTCCTTTATTAGGAAATAGGACACAGTTTTCTTTCATACCACAAGCGATTAAGTCATTAAAACGGTATCATAAATTACTGACTCAAACTTCTTTGCCATTAAATGATGGATGTTAATGTCATGTTTGGACGTTCTATGTACGTCCTTATGTAAATGCCTGCTGACAATGCTGCAAACCAATTTCCCAATGGGGACAAATAAAGCTATATTTACAGTAAACCACTGATATGTAATGATCACCTAAGACTGTTTAAGAAGAATAATGCACACGCTTTCAGTCCTCGATACTTATCAGATTCTAAATGGGCTGACCCTTACAAATTTATAAATGCGGTGCAGCTATAAAACTGCTGTGGGATCACTTTTTCCAGCCACACATATCCCGTTTGTATAACAGCCTGTTCATCTTGGGTCAAACTGAGAAAGCTCACAGCACATTATTAGTCATTTCTGCAAACTAAATAAACGGACATAAAACATTTCACACAGGTTCTGTAATAGTTTGCAGAACCTGAATCTTGGGTATAAAATGTGTGAAGACTGCGTGTGTTTGACAGTCGTCAGCCTAAATTTACTGTGAGCTGTCAGTCCCAAACGCTTAAATCATATTTTTGTTCTTAAACCACTGAATCCCAAATCTGTAGAATCTGTTTCATGAGATCTATGATTATTTTCTGTTCACTAAACTCAAACTTCTTGATCCAGCTCCTTTTCTAAACTTGTAGATTTGAGTCGGTAGAAATACGATGCGTACATGAAATCTTCTTACAGCTCACATGAGTGTTGCTCTGTTTGTGTGTCAGGGGGACAGCTTTAAAAATATATAAAACAAGGAGCACTTTATAATAAAAATGGAGCATTTGCTTCAGGAACTGTCTCTGAAATGATGCTTTAACTCCACAAGATCTGTTGTCAAGCTGTCGGAGCATCTTTTTCTCTTCCTGGGGTGTTAGATGTGGATCAGTAGCATCATGTCTACATTCATTAACCTACCCTTCGCTTTCTATTAGGAGAACAAAGAACTTTTATTGATCTCCTCAGGTGACCAGAGCATAAACCCTGAGTAGACTGTCTGTGTCAGACCACTACAAAATTAAGACACTGACAGTATTTGTGCAGTTTTTTTGTTTTGCCATCATGTGGTGGTTTTTATGTTATAGTTGGTGTATCTTTATGTAATCAGCATTTTTTTTTGTCATGACTGTGATTTTAGTGTCCATCAACAGTGAGATTAATCTTAACATAAATTTATATTAATTTTGGTTTTTGAACTGATTAACTACTACATGAGCCAAACATTTCAAGTTCAACAGGGGGCAGTGTTCTCCCTCACTTTTATTTGACCTCTCAGTGAAGCCTGCCATGTTTATTTATTTATTTATTTATTTACTTATTTATTTATTTATTGCAGCTGCAGAAGTGAGACCACAGTCCGTGAAATCACTCGGCAGTGGCTAGAATTTGCAAGAGAGCCATGCAGACTTAACCTGAACCCTTTAGCTGAAATATTTGAATGCAATTTGTGAGTAACATGATGGAATAGATTGGAAGTTTGGAAATGTTATTTCTGAGGGTTTTCTCTGGCTTGAGCTGGATTCATGAACACGTCGCTGTCAGGAGTGCTGAGCCTGCTCTGTATGAATTCAGAGCAGTGAATTAATGTTCAGTCAGTAAGTCTGTCTGACAGCTAGGTCTTAAACTGATTTAACCATTTGCATTTTGGTTTTCTATAATTTATTTTATTTTGAAATGGTTTCAGTCGTTCTCCTGTCACAATAAGATATTATGAACTCTCCATGGTGCTGAAACTTTAGACTTAATTAAGGAAATAGTGAGGACTAATTAGTTTTACTCCTTTAAATGTGCTTCATTAATCATTTTTCTACTGCTCCTCACCACTCCCACCATTTAATTATTTTTTACCTTCCACATGTTTCCACTGGTGCTCGCTTCTCTCCCCTCTTCTCACCGCCCTCTCACGTTCACTGTCTGGTCTTCCCGCCCTCTCCCGCTTTCTCTCCACATTTCCCCCTTTCTCTCTCAGTAAACCATTTACTCTGCTTTTTATCCTTTTACATAGACATTACTCTTGCTGCATCATAGACATTTTTGCCTAAAATATTGATATTGCCCTGCACATCTGCATTCTGGAAAACAAAAAAAGATAGGGCACAGTCTCCATCTTGTAAGTATTCAGCTTTTTATTGTTTGTTGGGTGTAGAAACGTGGTTTGTAGCTGTGTGTGTGTGTCTGTGAGGAGTGTTCATGTAGACTTAATTAGGATGACATGATGCTTTTTTATTGTTTTAGATTATCTGACATGAAGAAATTATTATGCCCATGTATGTGATTTTATTGTACTGTAGATACAATTTTTTATTAAGGGTAGGAGTCTGCCACTGAACCGGTTAAAGCAAGGTGACATGAAGAGTAATGTTGAAGTCAGTAAATTGAAAAATCATTCCTTTAGGATCATTTATTAAGGTACACTCAGTATGGTTTTGTAATTATTAATTTAAGTTTAGGGTATGTCTTAGATTATTTACCAAATAATAATTAGTTTAAAACACCTGCCCGTGTGGAAATAAATTTAGAACTGAACCTTAAACTCTTGATCACATCAACATAATAGTAGCACAATTAGATTTATTAGATTTATATTTTAGATATGAGTTATTCATTTCTATTAGAAAAAATGTCTTATATTTCCTCTATGAGTAAAATTATTGGTTATCTTCTCAAAACAAAAGTGACAGTGCTTTAAAAATATATATTTAAATTAATCCATATTTCAAGTGTTTTAATTAATCCATAGCTTCTCCAGCCTTGTTGTGCTACCTTTGGCGTTCACCAGAGGATGTTATGAAATGACAGATGGTACACTTTTCATCTTCTCCAATTAGTTCCACTGCTGTTGTGCACTGACTCGCCTGCTCGTGTTTGTCTTGGATCTAAAATAGTGTTCTGGCATTGGATGATATGCTACATCATCTTGGTCTCTAATGACAGGAGACAAAGAGATCAGAGTCAGATTCAATCTTCTAGCATAGATCTACAGTATAGTCTATTTTATTTTCAAGAATCAAACGCTGTAGCTGTCTAAAGTAATGACCAAGGTTTTATTTAGGCTTTTCCAGACATACTTATCCTTTTTTTATTTCCCTAGTTCATGTATATAATCTCTCGTGAATGTATCTGGAAATTGTTCCAGTGGAATAAAACCTTCTATGACTCATGTTGGATTTAGATGGTGGATAGTAACTCACATCCTTCATGAGCTGCACATCCAACCACTAAGGCTTGTACAGACACATTCATTTTGGAGTTTAGATTTTTTTTCCTTCTGCTCTGTCTGCTTTTTGACTTGTGTTATGAGAAAACTCATAACACAAGTCAAACTCTTCTGAGCTGTGATATAGGTGCTTTTCACAGTACTTTTACTTAACTTTTTTGACTTTTTATTATGTTTTCAATGGAGCCTTCCTCATTTTCAAACGTAGAGCTTCATATTACCTCTTCACTTTGTATATAATTTTGACTGCTGTTACTTTTTCATTTAGCTTTTCTGTGGAAATCCATTTGGATTACCTTCTTATTTTTTAATCATAAATGTGTTGAATGAGCTTTACTTTAAATTGACTTCTCCCAATTGTCTGGAAATGACTGAGCTGACTCGTTCTTGATATGTTAATATCTTATGACATCCAAGAAACTCTTGATAGTTGCTTTGAATAGTTGCACTGATGCTATTATACCAGAAGTTATAAAATAAACGATCAACTTTACGAATAATGTAAATATTTTAGTTAATAAATTAAACACTTTTTACTTGATTTTGTTTTATTTTATTTATTAGTTGTTTCTGTTATGTATTCTGGTCTATTCTGAGAGATATTTTTATAGGATATACAATTTTAATGTTTTACACGTGCATATCATTAGGTAAACTTTCAGCTTGAAAGTGCTGGATTATATATATATTTTTGAGTATTCCTTGTTCATGTAAAGTTAATTTCAATTAAAATTTACCATAACATGTCTTAGACAAACTGTGTAATTTTCAGTTATCACTCCTTTACAAATGTTTTGTTTTTCTCTTAAGTGTGTAGTTTTATGTACAAGTTCTCATGGATTTGCCATCCTTAGCTGTTTCGTCAGGTTTGAATGTGTCCTTCTATTTTTTTTTTTCCTGATGGATGTACTTGAGTATTTTTGTTCAACAGCTGTGTCCTTACAAACTCCATGCAGCCTTGTTGAGGGACCTGTCTGCTCCCTGTGGCTCAAATACATTCCCCACCTTGTCGCATACTGCACAAAGCCTGTTATTGGGCTCATGTTGTGTCTGTTTGCATGTTTTTTGTTATGCACTCTGCAGCTTTTCTGCTATATTGGCTGTACTGGACAGTTTTTAGAAAATGGGAATGCTGGTTTAAGGAGTTCTCTAAAGGTATAAATTAACTGAACGTAGAGCTAAAACAGCAGCAGCCCAGTATTCAGTTGTCTATTTTTGTGGTTTTGATCATTTTGTGGATCTCAGTGTTGTGACCCCTCTTTTGCAAAATTCAAGTACCACTTTTATGCTTTTTTTTTATTTTGTGTGATTCATTCATAGCGCTACAGTTGACCACAGTATTTGGTTATGTTTTGGTACTGTTTTAAGTTTAAAAACAGAAGCACAATATGCGAGTCTGGATTTACAGTACTTTGCAAGCATTTTAAATTTAAAGTCTTATTTTTTTTCATTATTTACACATCTTATAATGTTGAAGGAACACCACCCTTAATGATCACAAGAAAGTGGGACTCTTTGGAAGTGAAATACTTTATATACAAATATATAATACACCACAAACAAACATAGTTAAAATAACTGTCAGGTAATTTATTCAAATTATTACAAAATAATTTGACACAGTACTTTTCTAACTTTATATAATAAGTACCACCTCAGAAAATACTAAGTAACACCCTTGTGACTGACATTACAAACCAGTATGACATTACAAACCAGTAGCACAATCTAACGAGCTTATATCTTTGTCTGTCATAAGAAGCAAACTGGCCAAGCCCCTACAACCATGCCTGATGTGTTCGGAATAAGATATCTTCATTTAGTAAGTCCTCTGGTTCATCCCAAAGATCCAGTCCCCTGGCACAGAGTAATATTGTGTATGCTGTTCAGTGTCAGGAGGGCTGTGATCAGTCTTGTATCGGTGAAACTAAACAACCACTGGCCAAAAGGATGGTCCAGCACAGAAGATCAACATCAGGCCAGGACTGTGCAGTTTACACTCATCTCCAGGCCAGTGGTCACTCTTTCAGGGATGAAGATGTTCACGTCCTTGAATTGTACAACCTGCTATTGAATCACTCAGCCCTCTGTGAATAGCAAGTGGCCAAGGGCGATCATTAGGCTGATGGTCCTCCCTTTACATGTAAACAACTAATTTTGTCTGTCAGCATCAAACTGGTTGATCCACTATGAGAAGGTTTATAAGACTGAGTTTGTTGCAGCTCCTCAGACTAAAGAAGTCTTTTGGATAAAAGACGAAAAGTTTCAACAAAGAAGAATCTGTCCGGAGGACCTGACTCCACCTTGTTACACTCATCAAGTAGTTATTATGAACTCCTGCATTTGTGGTTAATTGAATATCTACAGCCTCTTTAGGACAATTGAGGTATCATTTCCGCAGAAGAGTGGATGCACTCAAGACTTTAGTACAGGATTGTATTTCATTGCCTTCAATCTTTTGCATTTGTGACCTGAGCTGCTTCAGTGGAATTGAAGCTGCTCAGTATTTCAGATAATGTGGTCCTTTTATGTAGATCGATAATATTTATAACTTCTGTAGCTGGCATTAAAGCAGCCTGATTAAAATGCTACCATATTTAGAAAGGGACTTCTAAAATGTCATCTGAAAAGGTTGTTATCCCCAAAATGGAGGAGTTCCACTCACGGTCCACATGAACAGGCTACCTGCTCTCAAGATTCACCAGTGGGTCTGGAAGTGTAGTTCTGCTCCAGGGGCGCCGATTAGTTCAAAATTTTACTGTACATCTGTTCTTTTCAGCAGACGGAAATGGGGCTTTTCGGCAGGTTCCTGTTGCCTTCTGGGAAATGAAGTAATTATGAACAAGAATGTACAGTAGAGGCTTACAAAGAGAAAACTACAAAATGGCGGCAACTGTCTGCAATATTTTATTTTTTCATTAACTTTTTATAGTATAGTACTGTATCCAGTACTGTCCCAATCAATCCATCCATCCATCCATTATCTTTTACCTGCTTCTTCCTTTTTTGGGTCACGGGGATCACTGGTGCTCATATCCAGCAATCGCTGTGCGAGGGGTGGGGTACACCCTGGACAGGTCGCAAGTCCTTCACAGGGCCACATGGAGACAAACGAGACAACCTCTCACTCACACCTAGGGACAATTTAGAGTTACCAATCAGTCTAACATGCATGTTTCTGGTCTATGGGAGGAAACCAGAGTACATGGAAAAACACACACATGCACAGAGAAAAATGAAAACTCCACCCAGAAAGGCCCCCATGACCATGAACCAGGGTAACCTGCTTGCTGAGACGCAGCAGCTCTACCAGTTGCGCCACCATGCTGCCCATGAGTAATATTAATTAATTAATTAAAAAATTTTGGTCCAGTATTATATACAGTACTATAGACTGTGTGGCGAGTGGGAGTGATGGCACAGAGGTTAAGAAGGTGAGCTTGTGATAGGAAGATCGCCCGTTCAAGCCCCGGCACCGACAACTTCAAGAATGTGGGTGGGATAAGTGAAGCAGTCACACCT
>JARVGS010001792.1:18750729-18761436 GCA_031762315.1 Hypsolebias antenori | reverse complement strand
TTTACCATTCTACATAATGAGTTCCGACTTAAGTTCAATTCGAGTTAAGTTCAGCCCGTAGGAACGGAACTCGAACGCAAGTCGAGGACTACCTGTACACAGTTTGGTGCATGTGCCTCGTAAAGTAATATCTTATATTGGAAGTTGAGAGAGTATTTTTGTGTTTGTAATTATTTTATGCTTTTGTCAATTAGTTAAACATAACTATATTAATTTTCTCTTTGCCTTTTGACCAGTGAGCAGTGATTTGGCTCATGGCAATGAATCCGATGATACAGTGATATTTACATGACTGCTCCTGTATTATACGACTGTTACTATGTGTTATTAGAAGCACTAAGAAAGGAAACAAAGTGTAAATATTATATTATGAAATAGATCTAAATATTTCATGGTCAGATCTTGTTTTGAGTAAAAAGACGTGCTCAGTGAAAGCGTGGCTATGTAAGATGCAGGGGTTGTAAGATGTTGCATCATTTCTCAACATCACTGTGCTGTTAGTAGGAATGTAGCCAACAGTTAAATTTCCTCTCATAGTGTTGTGTTCCTGTGTCCCCAGGCGCTATTCACCTGCAGTTCAACTCCAGTGGGAACCACTACGTGTGGAGAAAAGTCACCTCCACAGTGCACAACATCATTGTAGGCAAACTCTGGATTGACCAGGTGTGTTTATGAGCTCGTCTCAGTGATAATCGTCCATCCATAGCTCCTAACCTTCTGCCCCTGACCTTCCATAGACCTTTCTCAAAGACATTCTATTTTCAGCGATGTCAAATGATAAGATTCAGACCAGCAGGGTAAAGCCCTGTAAATAAGGGATTCAGACAAAAGCTCATGTCTCTGGTGCTCCTCAATCTCTGGGGATTTTCTTTAAGCTTTGATCCTTAACAATTTAAAATGACAACCTCCTCTTTTCTATGCAATGACCCAGATGCACAGGGGGAGGAAGTGAGTGGGACAGACGTCACATGTTTCACTGTCTTTCTCTAAAAGTTTTTTTTTTCTTCAGTTTTTCTTTGTTGTTGTAATTTTCTACCTTTTTTTTTTTTTTTTTACTTTCTTGTTTCTGCTTGTTTGTGTGACATCATTCTGCCTTTCAGTTTGTCAGTGAGTTTTTAAGTAAACTTGGATTAGCATGAAGACAAATGTAGATTAGCTTTGAGTTATTTAAAATCCCTAAAATATTATGTCTTGTAAACATTAAGGTTCTGCTGCCCTCTGCTGCTGAACACGGTCAGCTAAAAACCTACCATCAGACATCATCAGCAGTTGTACCATTTTAATAAATAGAACAAGGCAGAGTAATTAAAAATGGCTTTGGCAGCAAGTCCATCCATTCATTCTTCTTTTCTTGGTCCAGATTGTTTGTGCTCCTCAGGCCTCCCTCTCTCGAGCTCCAACACCGAGTATGCAGTCTTTAACTCCTTCAGTTAAAAATGTGACCTGAAAGGTGCATCGTCTTCTTCTAGCTGATTCACACTGATGTAAACTTCCAACCCACAACTTTGAGTCTTCGCTTTAATAAATACAAGACCACATCATCTAGAAAGTGGAACAATTGTGATTCTGAGCTTAGTAAACATTACACCAGCATGTGACGTGCTTTCAGAAAACGTTACAAATTGTATCTGTTAAAAAATAAAAATAAAAAAGGGACAGCCTTGGATGAACTTGACATCCTTTTGGATGAAAAATTTATTCCTGGCGGTGTGAATCAGCAGCATGCTGTCATAAGTCGTGGAGATTTGACCTGTAGCAGAGACCTACGATAGTTAACCCAATTCCCAGAACCCTGAAGGATGCACTGTTGTGTGCCCTAATCCAAAATGCACATGCACGTGCAGTTTGTCTGGACAAGACCACAGGTGACACTCACTCCTGTGGTTATGTAATGAACTGACCCGGTGTTCACAACAAAACAACACCAATAGTCCTCCTGATTCAGAAGTAAAACTATCAGCTGTTCCCTCTAAATTTCAGGTGGACTTCACAGAGAGGTTGTGTTGTGGATGTAACTCCTGATCACCCAGCTTAAAAAGGGAGCATCTGGTCAAGAATATATAATTAGAAACAAGCACAGCAGCAGAAACTTTTGGACTGGTTGTCATGTCTGACAGAAGCTGCAAGGATTTGACACTTTGCAGGGCGAGGCCCTGTGCAGAAATGTTTCCCATTTCATTCTTTGTCTATTTTAAACTTCATGCACGTGCTTCAGGACCACATACAGACAGTACTTGTGGTCGCCATTGCTCAGCAGAAGCTCTAGCTGACCAAAGTATCTACATGATCTCTTGTTACAACTCTTTAAAACACAAATGTTAACAGTATAAGCCACATCTTACTTTACAGCAACAAAAGTCTGGCTGATAATTCAGGTTTTAATTAGTTGTAATAATACTGCACGCTTAAAAGTAAAACGAGACCATTTCTTACGGCTTCTAGCTGATGACATCATAGTAAAATGTGCTGTTTGAAGAGGTTGTAATTCCGTCTTTCTCCATCTTTGTATGTGTTTGTGCAGTCTGGGGACATAGAGATTGTGAACCACAAGACGAAAGAGACCTGCCAGCTCAAGTTCTCACCGTACAGTTATTTCTCCAGAGATGTTCCACGAAAGGTAAAGGCTTCCTCCTCTCCTGCACTTTGTCATATTGTGTGTGAGCTGCCTCCTGCTGGACTGTGCCAACAAATGAAGAAATGGCATGGATGTTTATAATAAGTGAAATTTTAACATTTGTGTAAATTTAAACCTAAATGTTTGATTTCTAAAGTTAAAATCTTCTTTCCTAATCTTCATTGATGCACTTGACAGGATGTGAAACGGCTACAGTGAAACGTCGTTTTCCATCAATTGATTTCCCCTGCAGGTGACGGGTATGGTGGCAGACAGTGGGGGCCAGGCTCATTACATCCTCTCTGGTACATGGGATGACAAAATAGAAAGCGCCAAGATCGTTCAGAGCAGTCGAGGGGGCAGCGGATCAGAAGGAAAGCAGAAGACCATCTATCAGACGTTGTCCCCCAAGCTCCTATGGAAGAAATACCCTTTACCGTAAGTTCATATCTTGTTATAAATCTAAAAACTGCAATATACGAGTCACCGCTGATGTGTAGAGTTTGATCAATACTATTGATTTTAAGATGCAACAACGCAACTCTACTCATTTCCTTTGTACTTTAGGGAAAATGCGGAGAACATGTACTACTTCTCAGCTTTGGCTCTGACTTTGAATGAGCTGGAAGACGACGTGGCGCTGACGGACAGCCGCCTGCGACCTGACCAGAGGCTGATGGAGGACGGCAGATGGGACGAAGCTAACTCCGAAAAACAGAGGCTGGAAGAGAAACAAAGAGCAGTGAGAAGGAAGAGGGAAGCAGAGGCCACGGACGCTCTGGACGAAGGTACGAAGTTATGAATTTGTTCACAGGGTTATACGATTTAATTGTTGAAGGCTTGAACATGTCTGACGGGCTGTCTGGATTTAAAAACCAGACTGAACAGAACCCTCAGTGGGATTCTGACGTCCTGGTAGCGTCCTGTGTTTGTGTTGTATGCAGACCAGTTTGTATTTGATGTACCCATGACTTGTCTTTCTTTTCCTCCTCCTGTTGATGGTCAGAGTGTGATTATGACTCTGGTGAGTGAGGGTTTGTTGTGCATCGCACTCACACATACCATTCTCTGCCTCTTTATAGAAAGTGCATGATGCCCCTCTCATGTCGTCTTTAAATAAAATCTCTGGACTTATATTCTTGCATATGTAACATTTTCATTCAGACCAGGCCTCGGATAGGTTTGACATACAGTACGTACGCTCACTGGCAAGCCATTGTCTTCCTCTTTATTCATGGATGTCACTTTGTTTCTCTAGTTGAGCACTTTTCACTTTAATGTCTCTAAATGTTATAAAAACCTTTGTTCATCCAACTCCAATGTTTATTTGAGGAGAAATGCTCAATGAGCCACTGCACCAAGTTATTGCACCATTACAGTGCTCATCCATCAAAAAACAAGTTTCATCTTTGTTTTTGATTCGTTTAAACAAATGAATCACTTCAGGGAATCCTGATAACTGGTCATTACTGTATTTTTGTTGCTCTTCAGTTTTTTTTTTCCGTTTAACCTGTTGCTGCTTGGTTTGCATTTGGAGTGTTCTCAAATGCAGCACACAGAAACAGACTGCTTCTCATTTATACTTTTATCAAATAATTATTTTCATCCTGAGTGACCTGCAAGTGTAACTCCTCTACTCAAGAGTAATCCATTTAAAAAAAATCTGTGCTTCTCTCATAGGTCGAGAATATGAAGGTTACCAGCCACTGTGGTTCCATCAGAGGAGGGACTCGGTCACCGGAGAGACTAACTTTGTCTACAAGGGAGGTTACTGGGAGGCAAAGGAGAGACAGGACTGGAGCATGTGTCCCGACATCTACTAACCCAGGAACTCATCTCAGATCACACCAACCTCATCGGACAGGGAGCTGCTCGCTCTCTGGTCTGCAGGCAGTGGAACATAGCTGGTTTATGAGCACCACGTGGACCTCTGAGAGCACGAGAATGTGTGCGTCACACAATCTCAGATGACACAATACCTCCAAATGTTTTGTTTTTTTACTTTGGAGAAAATAAAAGGCAGGATGTTCTTTTAGCAGTCTTTAAATAAAGGCACCTGCACGGGCCTGCTGCTGGTGCAAGTTATACCCACAATGCACCGTCCTGAGTTTACTCGTTTACAGAGTTTTCTGATGAAACTCTTCTGAAAACAACGTTTGATTGGACTAAAACAGATAGAACAGATAGAACAGTGTTGAATGCACCTGCAAAACAGATGGCTTCACTTTTTATTTCAATTCAGCTCAGTTTAATCCAAGTTTTATTTTTAAATCTATTATTAGTTCCTAAATTATTTTTATAGAATTGAGAACAATTACTTCTCATATTTCCCAAAGAAAAAAAAAAAAGGTTTAAATGTATTATTTATTTATTTTTTTGGTCTGAAAGTCTTTTAAATCAAATCATCACGTGTAGACACAAATTTAGAATAAATGCAAATGGTACATATCAAAAATACAGCTCTGATGGTATTATAAAACAGTTACTAGTAGGGAAAATACAATAAAAGTGTATTTTGGAAAACAAAATACCGATTCAACACTATTTACTGAAGTCACCAAAAAAAAATTAACTGTAGAAAAGCATCTTAAAATGTGACCCAGTACAGAGCTGGTTTAGAATATACTGATTATTCTACAAGTTAACATCTGCATTGCAAATTCTGTACACTTCAGATTTATTATTTCATGTTTAACACTGTGTCTTCAGTCAGTATTAAATGTTTAATTAGCAATCAGCAGTCTCCAATTATACATCAGAAGCTGCTTCATCTAAACTAATGAAACACGATAAAAACTGATTTAATTTGGTTTTTAATCATTTCATCTTAATTATTGTTCTCAGTCTCTGTAGTCCGTGCACGACATGACTTCATTCATTGGATCCAGGCCACCTCTGTGCTTTGATTCGCTCGTCCAAACGTGTTTTCACGTACAGTATATTCAGATTTAGGAATCTCCATAAAACTGACTTTTTTTTAACTCATACTGGACTAAATAAAGCAGGGATTCTCGAGGAGTTATGACCCATGAAGGGCTCCTGACATAGTTTGATTAAGGGGGAAAAAAACAACCAAGTTGCACAGTTTAGACTGGATCTAGAAAAGGATATTTGCACTACTGTATACCTTTTCCAGACTTTAGAACTAAATGTTTGTGCTCATTGATCTGTGTCCACCCTGTCCATTCATGTCACTTGTTTTGTCTTGTTTTTTCTTTTAGCAGCACACTGGATGAGCACTCTGACCGCAGTCATTCTCACTGAGTGTATAAAAATAAATCGGCTACATCTCATCACAGAAATATTTATTAACTTACCTTCCATTGCAGCCATGTTGGTTTCTGTGTTTCTTTACGTCCTCATCGGTTCCGACAGTTCCTCTATGTGTGAGACTGGAGCGGGCGTTCTGAAGAGGCCTCAGCTGCCAGGAGGTCAAAGGTCATAGAAGCAGACAGGGCTGGTTCCTGTAGAGCCCCGCTGTGCACGCAGCTGCGGCCACGGAGGACTACTGCTCCAGACTACCAAAGCTCCACTCCCTGTTTGTGGACATGCTGATCTGGGATCAGCTCATAAAGGCACCCAGAGTTTTTGGCCTTTAACTGACTGAACAAGGGAACGAGTCCCCTGACCTGTGCACTACGAGTCTACGGTGACAAGTTTTAAAAAGGAGTTCGCATTTTTTTGTAATTGTTGGGAATGTAGAATTTATCAATGGAGGTATCGTACCTACCATCTAGTTGATTTGTGTTAACATTTTGTGATAAAACACTTGATATTAATAATTATACTAATCTATGGATGAGGAGCTGTGCAGAAAGACTGAGAGAGCCTGGAGGTTTGCTGTTGAATAAACATTTTATTTCTTGTAAAAAATAAAATAAAAATAAAAAAACAAAGAATGAAAGGTAACCCTGAAGCACTTGTGATTTGGCCAAACGCTGTTAGAACATGCTTGAAATGCATTTTGAAGGAGATTTGAGTGTTAGAAATGTGAGCTATTCCCCTCTGGAAAAGAAATTTGTTCATGTTCAGATTTATTTAAATTTTTTTTTTTTGGGGGGGGGATTTACCTGATGGGAGTGAAGAGTTCCTATTTGAAAATGTGAGTTTTTGAAACATATCTGAGATTATTGTCATCAAATTGTCATCAAATTGATGATTTTATGATCAAATGAATGATGACTGGTGGTATGTTTACACACAAAGATGCTTGTGTTCTCATTTATATTTGATGTTTTAATTCATTTATGGATTTGATTTAATTTGTCATAAACATTATGATCAGTCACTTATATATTGCAGGTGCCCCCCAGGTATTTCTGTAAAATATGCCAAAAAAAAAAAAAAAAGAAAACCTTTGAGGTGGACTATATTAGCATGAATGGGAAGCAAGCTTGAATTCTCAGATGTGTTTGGTGCAGGCTCTGTCCAAATGTTACCATCACTATTACACATTTAACAAGTTTTAGCCATTTCAAATTAAATAAATTAATAAAACTTAGATATTAGGTGGAGCTTGGTGCCTAATTCCAACTAAAATGAGTCGCAGTTAAGAATGCATGCTGGTCATTTTATACAGATGATTGCTCTTCTTGTTTTACGCTTTATTTTTATACCGTTGGTAAATTACAGGCCTTAGCGTTATTTTATTAATTCACAAATTACCAGTCAAGCATATAGAAAAATAGTACAATGACATGTATTCAAATGGGTGTCTGTGCCACCAACAGAAATCAAAATATAAATATTTTAGATTTTTTTTTTGTCATTAATAATTTGTCACAATAATTTTATCATACCGCAAATACAATTTGAATATTCATTAAGTCTTAACATTGAGACACCAAAAAAAAAAAAAAAAAAAAAATTGCTGTATTAAATTAAGAATACAACATTTAATATATTTTCTCTTTTTAAAGAGAAAATGTTCATGTTTTGATGCTATTCAAAGCTGCTGCTTACTTTCCAGCACACGGACATGGAGAATCAAATGTTTTTTTTAACTACAATGTCATTTTGGTTGTGCTCTTATTCAGCTCCACACATATGCCGTTAATACTGTATGTACATGAAGGATAACAAGAGGTTGTGTGTACTTTCATTTATATTAATTGTTGTTCGGCTGGAAACAGCTTTTTTAAAACAATCGCTTTAAAGTGTCTTCTGCATCACCGTGGGCAGAAGGTTGTACAAAATACAAATTTCCTATGATTTTTCTTTTTTAGGTCCACTAGAAATTTAGTATTTTATGAGAATATTTCATAATAAAGAGTGTACATTAATCGGATCAGAATATTTAACAATCTCAGTTCTTGATGGTGACTTGCCCCATAATCTTTATGGACCTTAGCAATGACATAAGTTTTGAGCTGTTGCATAAAATTAATAATTAAAAGTATGTTTGCCTCAGCATTGGGGAAAGAATAAACCTTCACGGAATAACTAAAATGTGAAAGTAGAAATGACTGGAAAGTTAAAAACAACCCTTTTATCCTATTCCCTGAGGGGTGCAGCATAAACCTGATCAGATTATTGTGTGACTTTCAGGATTATTTTCTCTGTTTTATTTCAGTTTTGAAATCTTCCTTCTCCTGTGTGCCATGCTCCTCATGTTGGTGTGCTCACACTGGTTTTATGCAGAATGGACATGACCTGTGTCTAAGCAAGATGCACGTTTCCCTCACAAGCGAGTGCTGCTAAGTATTTTTTTCTTCGTTAGAGCAAAACTAATGTAGATTGAAAATGATTTATTTATTTTTGTTGTCAAAGGTGAACCCTTTTCTCTGGATGTGACTTGTGGCTTTATGTTGTTCTTTTATTATCTGTACGATGGTTAAAGTTATGAGCCAGCGGTGACCTGGTACAGGGAAAAAAAAAAGGTGATGGATCTGCCTTCACGCCTCGACACGTGTGTTCAAGTGTAACTGCAAATTCAAATGAAAAATGTCCTCCTTTTTAATCCTAAATTGTGTTTTTTTCCCCCTTAATTTCTACTCCAATAACATTCTGTTTAAAGAACGACAAATACACAAAAATATGAAAAGAAGAAAAATAAAGTTATTGTTGACACTGGATATTTGCCAGTTTCATTGTGTTTTTACTCCACGGGCATTTCTACTTGTATAAATATCTAAGTTTTTTGTTTTATTAAACCCTAACTGATGCAAATTCATAAAAGAAGGTGCTTTGACACATTCTATGAGGTTAACTATGGTTTTTAGATAAAACAAATCTGTGTTTATTAAATGACTAGATTTAGCAATAGAATGCCTTATTTTTTTCTGTAAATTTTTCTTATAAAATACATTTAGTTTGACTCCTTGGGTAAAGTATAACAATTAAAACTTTTACTTTCTTTCACATTTGAAACTAACACAAATAAATACTGTAGTTTGAATAATGTTAAACAATAACATCAAAGCATGTAAACGTATTTAAATAAAATTAAAAACTAGGACAACCTTAGTTTTTTATATATCAATCTAAGGTTTTAAAGGTCAACAGTTTAAAGTACTTTTAGGTCGTTGTCCCAGCACTTATAAAGCACTTCACAGCTGGGTGTGCATTGTGAGCTGTTTAACAGTTTCCATGGCAACCATGAAGCATCAATCAGGTTTCCTCGGTAACAGCAGAGGCAGCAGTTGTACTCCAACACGGACAGAGGAGTCGAGTTCAGCGGCATCAGTTTCTTCACTTTGTCCACTGAATGTAAGTCAGGAGACATAAATGACGCCGGCGAGCTTTAAATGTGATTTTTTTAATTATTATTATTATTATTATTATTATTTGTCTTAGTCACGTCTAAATGAAATGTTGTTGAATCAGAATAAAAGAGAACTTTTAACCAGATAGAATAATAGTGGACTTTTTTTGGCAAATTTGAAAGGTAAACTTCACTGAACTTTAAGACTTTAAAGTTACTCTCACCTGACACGATGCAAAACCTTTTAATTTGTTTATGCCCGCAGACAAAAATCGTGAAACATGATCTTCCAGAAGTGAGTTTGAAAGGTCTTCACTTTCAGGATAGTCTCAAATGCTCACTTTAAGGAGTGGGAGAAATAAAGAGAGTTTTCTTCTCACTGAAAACATTTGCCAACCAACTTGGTTTCCCAGACAACTTGTCAACAAAAAGCCCTCCTCCTCCCTTCCTCCCCTCTTGACCAGGACTCCCCAGTCCCTTTTGACCACTGCTTCATATAGCTTGTTAAATCTCTTTGCATTTGTCTCTGGATTTATTTAGGACATGGCTGGCCATGAGGAGACACGTGGCGAGGACATGGACAACATTCTGTGTGCTGGTCAGAAGGTTTAGAAGCATCTTGAATTTCTTTTTGTGTGTGTGTGGCGTTGCGCCTCGTGTTTACTCCTCGTCTTCCTCCTTAGGTCTGAGTGAAGTGTTTGGACTGGATTCTCTGCCTCCCCAGCCAGACCACTGTGACCTCCTCCTAGATGCACTGGATGCACAGCTTGAACAACTGCAGGTTGCAGACTGTCCACTTGTTTGTCCGTGTGGACGGCACTTTTCTCAGCGATTAAAAGTGGTTTGTTTGCAGGTGTGGAGTCACTCTTCAAGCAAAGGTGCAGGAGTTGGACCTGCAACCCAAACACATGACACTCCCGTGTTTTGTCTTGGATTGACACACGCTCCGATAATGAAGAGCACCTCCGGTAATATTTTCACATCATACATCCAGACGAGAGAAATTCTGAAGGAGCTTTGAAGGGTTGCAGCAGAACTTCAAAATAACGCCTACATTTGGATGTATGAACTGTATGAGAGATGTGAAGAGAACCAAGATCAAAAGAAAAGTCAAAGCTGCTGCCAGTGGCTTATGATGGTCACTGTGGTAACCACACATCTGTGTTTCTCACTCCCTGACCGCCAAGTTAACGAGAGGCAGACAAAAACAGAAACTGACAAGTGCAAACCTCAAATTAACAGCGGCTGCGCAAAAACTGTAAGACAGATCTTAAAATGTCATGAGCTGGTTCTATGAGCAGCATCACACAGAAATCTATCTATCTATCTATCTATCTATCTATCTATCTATCTATCTATCTATCTATCTATCTATCTATCTATATATCTA
>JARVGS010001792.1:18739421-18750629 GCA_031762315.1 Hypsolebias antenori | reverse complement strand
TTTCTATCCTAAAAAAAAAATCATAATAATGGTGTGAAGAGGATGGCTGTAAGGTGAGAAGGGAGGCCATCGAAAAAAAAAAAAAAAAAGCAGTGTGATACTGTTAACAGTATGGTACTTTTAGCTGCATGATAATGTTAGCAGCATGATACTGTTAGCAGCATGGTATTGTTAGCAGCATGATAGTGTTAGCAGCATGGTAGTAGCATGATACTGTTAGCAGCATGGTACTGTTTGCAGCATGATACTGTTAGCAGCATGATACTGTTAGCAGCATGGTACTGTTAGCAGGGACGTTCCGTTTACAGTGCGATCCTGTTAGCAGCATGATGTTAATAATGACCACGCCAACGCCAATGACTGCCATATGGAACCAGGTCCAGCCGATAGCAAACATCCAATATTTCCCCGTGGAACCAAACTGTTCCGTAGAGTTCGATCCCTGCAGACAGATAGAGGATCATGGAGACGGCCGCCATGACAGACCTGAGCCTGAGGCTGAGGCGGGAAGAGGACCAGGAACTGAACCACGATAGCACGATGGCAAGGCAGCAGCATGCAAAACTCCAAAAGTGTGTCACGGTCATACTCGTAGTGTGGGTGTACAGTGTAGGCGTAAAAGAAGTTAAAACAACGGGAACAAAAAAAATGAGCGAGCCGAAGCGGAGCAGAATATGAAAACATTCAGTTTCCTGTCTTCCAGTTGATGATACTGAGAACAGGACAATCACTGTCATGTCCACTTCTCTGTTCAGTTCATATTCATAATAAACAACATCATATTAGACTGTCAAGTCATTTGGATGCTAGAGGGAGGAGCCGCAAAATGAAAGGGGTGACCATTGCCCCCATGGCCCCCTCTTGATGGCACCTTGTACGTACGTTAAATATTTCCACAATAAAAGCATTTGCAATAAACAGAACCGGCACACTGTCATCTTTAATTTCAAAATTAAAAGGAAAGACACCTTAAAGAGATGCATCTCATCTTTTCCTTTTCTACACAATCTCTATGTGTGTCTTGATTTGCAGGAGAGTTTAGGAGTTACTCTTTCTATTATTTGCCCTTTTCATTTTGCATCCTATTCAAACTGCTCTCTACAAATGAGTAAATGAATTTTGCTTATGTTCGTGAGCCAGTTTATGTGATGCTCCTATAAGGTTATAAAAATGCACACGCTGCCTCCATGGTGCACAAACTGCACCACAGTGTACCCTCTTCCCCACTCTACAAACCATATTATGCTTTACCGTCTCCTCTGCTTCTGGAAAAAAAAAAGAATAAAAATAACGTAATTTGCTGCTGTGACGCTGTTGTCGCTGCTGGCAGCTTACCTTGCACTGGCACAAGGTGCACTCTGTGCCGTGTTTAATCCAGGAGGAGCCACTGAAGCGTGAGATGTTGTGCTCGTCTGTGCACGTCTTGGTGATATCATTGCGTATGGTGTCAGCTTGGCAGGGGTCAGTGACACAGCGAGGACAGCACTCGCCCTCAGGCACCACCGTGAACTCACAATCCACGGGCGGGCAGGGCAGAGGCCAGCAGTCCACCTGCCCCTGCTGAGAGGGAGAGAGGTCAGGGGAAGGAGAGATTTAAACAGCTTAGACAGAGAAGAAAAATAGGCTACGCAAACATACTATAGCAATTTTTTTTTACCTCTAAACATGTTAATAATGAAAACACATATTTCTCTTGACACTGTGTATTAGCATGCCGGAAGGATCGTCTCTGCTTGATGAAAGGAGGCAAAAAAGTTGTTAAGGTACCTAGAAAATAAAGATGAGCCGTGCAGTCTTCCACCAAAGTCAGCAGTTTCTGCAGAGCAGAGAAGTAAATGCTGCAGCTTTATAATTGTCTTATTGTTGCTCCCATATTAATCTTGCAGCTAAACTTTCAGCCACCAAAGCCTTATTGGATTTTTCCTGCTTCCCATTTTTTTGGTCTTGCCTCAGAAAATGTATCATTTATTCTGCCTTTTTTTTTTTTTTTCCAATTCTGCCCTTTAAAGATCCTGCACATCCTGCACTGGTCCCACTGACCCACTTCTGCTTCTGTCACTGACACATTCTGCCGTCATTTACTGGCAAAATGTATGACTTTGTGGGTTTTCTAAGCCCAACAGAGGATACAAGCAGCTAACACACACGTGGAGTTTGAAGTTCAGTCGCAAGTGTCCCACTGGGGATATTTAATATTGCCAAAAATTGTCTAGCTCAGCATTTCAGAAGAGTTGTAGTAAATTAGGCTGGTTAAAAACACTGACTCCCACAGTGCTAATGTCCATGCCTTTTTTCTGTTTTCTGAGTAAACACCCATCCCCCCCACCCCATCACATAGTGGCATCATTTACCCACAGCCAGGTATCTGCTCCTGAGTTCAACAGCGAACACTCATGTCTGTCTAACATTCATCCATCATCGTTACCCCCTTCTTCCATTTGGGGTCACGGGGGTCGCCGGTGCCCATGTCCAGCAGTCACTGTGCGAGGGGCAGAGTACACCCTGGACGGGTCGCAAGTCCATCACAGGGACACACAGAGACAAACAACCATTCACTCTCTCACTCACACCTAGGGACAATTCAGTTACCAATCAGCCTAACATGCATGTTTTTGGTCTGTAGGAGGAAACCGGAGTACCTGGAGAAATTGTTATTTTTCATTCAGGATTATTAATTATTAATATTAAACCAATTAGTTATGATTCTTTTGAATCACTGCCTCTCAGTCTTCTCATCCAAAATGGAAATCAGAAAAGCCACTTTCACTGATTGTTATATATCGTCCACCAGGCCCTCATTCACAGTTTTTGTCTGAATTCTCAGATTTCATAAGTGACTTACTACTAAATACTGATAACGTCATCATAATGGGTGATTTCAATATTCATGTAGATGCTAAAAATGATAGCTCAAGCATATCCTTTAAAAAATTTAGAGTCAAAAGCAGGTTCTTATCAGAAAATGCTGCAACCAAATTTAAAGATTCTCTTCATCATCTGTCTTGCAGAGTAATAAATACATCAAAGAGCAGTGACTTTAGATAATCTTGATAATTTTACAACTTCAATGCAAACTTCACTCGATAAAGCTGCTCTGCTGAAAAATAAAGTAATCAGTCAGAGGAGGCTGGCTCTTTGGTTCAGTTCTGAGTAACGTACTTTAAAACAGACATCTAGAAAGCTAGAAAGAAAATGGTGCTCCAATATTGTGGAATAATTTTATTTAACTTGGAGAGATGATCTGTTAACATACTGTATGCTGATATAGACTGCTGGAGGACAAATTGACCACATTTCCTCACTGCTGCTGTCTTTACTTGCTCTATTCTGTTATTATCTGTAATTAGTTCTATCCTTAACATGTTTTTTTTTGTCTTTCTTCCAATAGAAAGTACTCATGGACCTGTCATTCTGTTTTTTTTTTTTTTTGTCTGTCCTCTCAAACCTCAGCCAGTCAAAGCAGTTCATCCTGAGCCTGGTTCTGCTGGAGGTTTCTTCCTGCTAAAAGGGAGTTTTTCCTTTCCACTGTTGCCTTTGTGCTTGCTCAGAATGGGAGACTGTGACAATGTGAAGATTCAGTGCAATCTGCTGGCTTCCTCAGATGGATAACTTTATTTTTATAAAGTATGTGAATATTCTTGTACATTGCACTGAGACGACTTCTGTTGGGAGTTGGCGCTGTATAAATAAACTGAACTGAAAGATGGTTCAACTTTGAAGAGAGCCTAAGTTATAAAGCACCAAAGAGGCCTCGCATGTTTTGCCAAAATCCAATCGATCTCCAGTATTTTCTTTCTCAGGTTTTTTTTATTTTTCATATTTTATTCATATTGTGCAACATACAACTACCAAAAGTCAAAACATACAATTCCTAATGGAGCCACATGCTTTGGTAATATTTTGCATAATTTCTTCAACACTGTGGGACAAAACACGGAACTAAAATTGTGAAGAGAATAGTAATGATGGTGCATCATGCAATAGCACCATTAATAAATGTTTAAAACTGCAAAAATGATGCATGCATGAATGAGTAACCTGAGCAATGCCTCCTTAGAGCAGCAGATTTCTATTTATATCCCTGCTTTGTTTCAGAGGATACAGTTGGCTGCTGGGAGGCTTCTGTCAGTCACAGGGGAACCAGAAATACACTGGATAGAAGCGTAAGTTGCAACAAGGAAGACAAGTGTCGAAGGGAACAGGTCATCTGGAGGCTTGAAAGGCTTCTTGGAGACATCTGGCAGGAAGGAATGGTTGCTGAAACGTGCCCTCCTGCAGAGAGCATCTGTACTGAAGACTTTGTCAGGCGCTTCAGAGAGGAGATGCTCGAATCGTCTCCAACAGACAGCATGGAAGAGCAAAACATGGAAGAAAGGGTTGACAGGGCAGAGATCTGTGACTGTGACACTGACCTGAGAGACCAGAGTGTTAAGAGGACAGGGTCTCCGACAGCTGATACAGTGATGGATCTTTGTTCCCAGTCAAACACATCCAGTCAGCAAAACCAGCAGAGAAAATATAAGTTTGGTAACTGTGGAGCACATGTGTCACCATTTACCAAGGAAGCAGCAGAAAGATGCAAAACACTGCAGAAGCTTGCAGATTATGACAAAGGTAGGTAGCCTAATAATGTAAAAAAAAAAAAATAATAATAATTATATATATATATATATATATATATATATACATATATATATAGATATATAGATAGATACTGTTTATTGTATATGTATATATTTTTTATTTTTATTATTTTTTTTTATTATTATTATTTTTAAGTACCACCTTCCTTTGTGTCACTTGTGTGTTTGATCCTGCTCAGGCTAAGTGCAGACTAACCATGTCCATTTATTCTGTCCCGCCTGGTCGATCTAAATCCAGCTCAGTTTGTGTGTTTGTTTACTTCTTTTCAGTTTATTACAGAGCAAACCTACAAAACCATGAGAATACAGTTCACAGTCTCAGCTGTTCTCCTGAGCCCAGATGTTTGTCAGGTGCTAAAAAACACACATTAATCTACATTTGCAAGTATAAATCACTGGTTTAGCGTCCTGGTTTTGTTCCAGTAGCTTCTGTGAGGTGTTTGACCTCGCCGTCCATCGACAGCGACTCTGACACCCCCACTAAAGAAGAACGTGATCCTCAGTCTGCATCAGGTAAAGCAACATCTGGTTCTGGATTATTATTATTATTTATTTATTTATAAATCTTTAAACAAATTGTTTCTGAATTTGCAGTGAGGAGTCTATCTACAGGACAAAACGGAGCTCTTTCTGCTCATAAAAATCCCATGAACAGGAGAAAACCT
Source organism: Hypsolebias antenori (assembly GCA_031762315.1). Taxonomy (NCBI): domain Eukaryota; kingdom Metazoa; phylum Chordata; class Actinopteri; order Cyprinodontiformes; family Rivulidae; genus Hypsolebias; species Hypsolebias antenori. Next base: position 18,745,321 of record JARVGS010001792.1, on the reverse strand, counting down.
TGCAGGTAAGAGGAACATTTTTATACTTTATTGTACATTTTAATTAACTTGGGTTTAGACGTTCTTACAGAGTGGCGTTGCGTCCCAGACTTGTACGTTCTTTGATGGATAATGGGGACACGAGTGAAGAAAATGACCACAAAAGTAGAAATCCTGATCCTGACAAGATGAAGAAGCAACTTTTACACCTTCAAAAAGTAAGAAGGAACCTGCGTGTGCAGATCCTTTATCTATGTGAGAACGCCCATGTCCTTTTTCTGTTTTTATTTTTTAGTCAAACTTTTTTTTTTTTTTGCAATCTCACTACTTCTATATATTTTGTGCTATTTTAGCCAATGACTTAACATTTAGCTCACTCAACTGACGAGTGCTATTGTTTTTTGTAATTGTGACATTTTTAAAAGTACATGGAAATCTCATTTCTTCAGAAACCGTGTTCTCTTTTAAGTTTGTCTCTACTTTTGTCTTCTAGTGCTACTTTTAGTCTTTAGTCAACTTTTTTAAAGGTTTTAACTAATCTTTTTCTACATTTGATAACCATTTTGCTACTTTTACCTTTAACTAAAAACACTGTGTCTACTTTAGCATGTAGCTTTTGCTATTTTTAGCTTGTAACTAACCTGTTGCTACTTTTACTAGCATACTTTTAGCTTACAGTTCTCATTTTGGTATTTTTAGCTTTTAGGCAGCCTTTTACTACTTTCAGTTAATGTTTTGCTTCTTTTAACTTCATGTCAAGGGAACTTAGGTAAAGGTTATGGATGGTTATCAGTAAAAGTAACTGATGGTGTACTAACGTGTGAGGGTTGGAGAGTTGCTCTTTCTGCCTGCAGGCTGCTCTCTGAAGAGCATGGAGCCTGCCTCTCTGATAAACCCCAAGACCTCCTCCTCGTCTGTAAGCTGTAAAGCAGCGGTCGTCTTCACTTCGCCTCTGTCTGATAATGTGTATTAAAGCTTTCCCTGCCTCTCTGTCTGGCACAGAATCTCACTGACAAGAAAGATATGTACATGTGTAAACGCTTCCTTGTAAGCAAAGACCGATTTAAAAGTCTTCTTGTGACCTCAGAGGGGCTTTTTTGAGTAAAGAGACGAAGAAAGAATAAATATTTTATCTAACGTCAATTATTCAATTTGAGTTTTTTCAGCAAACTTCAGCAGTCCTGCAGCTCTCAGCATCTCAGATAGTGCTATTTCTCTATCCATCCATCATGAATGATCTTTACACGCTTGTTCTTTCTCGGGTCGTGGGGGTCACTGGTGCCCATATTCAGCGGTCGCTGTGCGAGAGGCGGGGGACATCCTGGACAGGTCTCCGGTCCCTCACAGGGACACAGAGGGACAATAGAGTTACCAATCAACCTAACCTGCATGTTTTTGGTCTGTGGGAGGAAACTGGAGCACCCGCAGAAAACCCACGCACGCACGGCGAGAACATGCAAACTCCAAAGAAGCACCCGGCTGGGATTTGAGCCGGTGACCTGAGCATTGAGAGGCAACAGCTCTACCAGCTGAACTGCCCACTATTCATCTAGTTTAATTTAAATCCTTCTAGACACAAATTGTTTTGTTTGTGTTTTGTTTAGAAACGTGAAAAAGAGGAAAAGAAAGTGAAGCTGAAATGGACTCAGGTAAAGGAAGCGGAGCTCTGCCTCTCTGAGCTACAGCAGAAAAAGAAGGTAGAGCATCTTTACAGTTGTTAAATAAACGTTAAATTAGAGGTCTTATCTCATATTCACAGTTTGTTCATGTTCCAGCATGCCTTGCAGCACCTGGAGCAGCTCAGTGCACAGATGGAGCAGGAGGAGAGGACTTTGGAGTCGGTTCTGAGAGACTTCAGAGCAGAAAAACAGTCTGTTAGGTACTAAATAAAATCTTACTGTTTTCACTCCTGCTCTGCATTTTGTTTCTTCTAGAAAGTAAAGTTAAACCTTGTTTGTTGCAGTAGCTTCCAGCTCCAGCAGCTGCAGAGGCAGAGAGAGTCCTGTCTTCTTCAGGTTCAAGAACAATTAGCAACTCTGCGTCGACAAAAACAGACACAAACGGATGAATCCTGCATGAGCATGGTATTAAGACCCAGATTGAGCTGAACAGTCCATCCTTGGCTTGTTTTTGCACTTTTTATGTTATCTCTGACTTTTTCAATTCTCCACAGATCCACCAACAGAGCTCAGCCATCATGTCTGTACTGCAGTGGGAGGAGATGGAGCGGCAGCTGGACTCCATCAAAGCAGAATTATTAACTGAGCAGCAACGAGCAAGAGAGGAGGTTCGAATGCTGCAAGAGGTGAAGCATCACTGCACATTTACTCTCATGAATGTTGTTTACAAACCCCAAAACAAGTTTAATGACCTAATCATCTCATGAAAACTTCCCAAATACAGTCTGAGTAGTAAAATATTTATGTTTCCATTTTGCAGGGGTAGCACCTCCACAATATTTTTTTGTAGTGTGTGTGTGACCAAAAATATGTACAATAGTCCCTCGTTTATTGCGGGGGTTTGGGACAATGCCCCCCGCGATAAGTGAAAAACCACAAAGTAGGGATACAGTAGTCCAAGTTCAAGTTCAATTAAACTTTGTCATTACCATCGAGATGGAACAAAATTATGTACACAAGTAGTAGTAAGTAGTAGTTTATACAGGTATACAGTATATTAAAGCGTTTTAAACCCTTCCCACACTTTTGCAATGTCCCTAACAATTTTCCAAACTCTAAATGCTCTAAAAGAGCACAGCATGTCATGATCTCAGCTCTCTGCCTCCAGCTGCTCTCTGTCATCTTCCAGCGCTCTCGGCCACGTCCACTTCTCTGCTGCAGAGCCGAGATGTGACACAGGAGGAAGCTTCTCCTGCAGTGTGGGCTGCACACAGGTGCAGCAGGTGCTAAATAATTTAAAACAATTTATTTTAAATAAAAATTCCATGCCAATTGTGTGGCTCATCCATCAGTCAGCCAATTGTGTGTCATGTCCAATCTTACTTTGAACAACAGCTATAGAGCGAGTCTGTGAAAAAATGAACTGTGAAGTAGTGAGGGACCACTGTATTTCATTCAGTGCTAAAATCTATTGTAGTGCTTGGATTGTTCATCACAGTTTTGTTCACATTAACTATCTCAGTCAACATCAATATTCCAAATATTTTTACACATTTGTTGGTTTAGACCAGGGGTCTACAACCTGCGGCTCTGGAGCCACATGTGGCTCTTTGGTCCCTCTGCAGTGGCTCTTTCAAGCTTTGACCAAAACTGACATAAAACTGAATTTTTACAAACAAAAAAGAACTAATTCAAACAGTTTTCCTGTCATTTATTTTGCAACTATGTGAATAGCAGAGTGAAGGAGTAAAACATACTTTAACTTCATGCTTTATTTCTTTATATGTCTGCATAGTTAATAGATTTTTTAATTTATTTTTAAAAGATGGTAAAAACTGATCCCCACCCCCCTTCTTTATAAGAATCTGGTCTTTTACTTTAATAAATGTTAAAAATCATTAGATATTTTTTGCTTTATAATGTCTTCTCTACAAAAGCCTCCTCCAGCAAATCTTAAGTGGTCCACAGGCCACCAATTGACAACCACAGTTGTAGCAGTTTGTTGCGGCTCCGGACATGTTTAATTTAGTGAACAAAGGCATAAAAATGGCTCTTTTGGTCAAAAAGGCTGCAGACCCCTGTCCTGGAGGAAAAACAGGTAATTGCTGCAAACTTTTAATAACTTTTGTATTTTCCTTGGATTTTCTTGCTCATTGTATCTGGTGTTGGAAAAGCACACTTTTAGGTGTATAAAGTGGAATTCAATGTATAGTTTTTCCCTGACATCAACAGAAGAAACAAAATAAAGTTGTAAAAATGTGATTGCATCACAATAAATGCCACCATTTCTTACTCGTTATTCTTTGAAACAAGATATTGGTAGTAATTTAAAGACTTTTGAGAAACATTTTGCGCCTTGAGATTGAACTTTTGGATTTTAGATAGAGAGATACAATTTTAATTATTAGTTTTAGGTGCTAAATAATTGCTTGAAAATTGTACCATGACATGTTAAAAAAAAAATCACTTTTCACTTTTTTCAATTAAAATAAATTCAAATGGACATGTGTTTGTAGTTTTATCTATCAGCAATTAGATCTGGAGGTGATGATGGGCTTTAAATAGATTTATTGTTGGATTATTGTGCAAATGAGGGGACAGAGGTCAGGATTACCCTGTGGTGGTTGGTTTTAATTAGAATTCTTAACAAAAGGGGATGAAAATATTAGCTGAACACAATTGCAACCACTAGATGGCAGTTCAGTTTTGCAGTCAAAACTGCAAGAGTCACATATGTGAACTTTTGATGCAAGACAACAGAAACATTGCAATACTATTAAACAGGTTTTGTTTGTGCCTATAGTTTAGCGGTTATCTTAACTGAATAACTTACATTTCATTTTTGTCTCTTTCTTCATTTAATATTTTTTTTTTTAATCTGGTGTAACAATTTTTTTCAATATTACCTCATGTGAGTGTGTTTTTTTTTTTTAATTCTTGGTATAAGAACATAAAAAAAGACCAAACAAAAATTTATACCTCAAGCTAGTCAGGTGGTAAGAAAAGATATACAGCTGTTGTCTATGAGTAATCATCTGTTATATGAAAAACATATTAATTCAGACAACACTTGACTGAATACCCACAAAGTCTATTAGCAATTAGTCTCACAATCTTTCTCCCTTTAATAATGATGTAATTATTGTCACACATATTTTGGTTTGCATTTATTCAATGCTCTTTTTATTTATTCTCATTTGCACATCTTTTTGTATGCCCTAAAGTGTCACAATCTTTCCTTCATAGAGAACAGCTAATTTAATGAACAGAGTGTTTGGATGCCCTGTCATCTAAATCCCTCATCTCCCCGGGAGCCAGTGCTCGTCCAACCGGTTTTAGGCAAAGAGGCCGTTAAGGAAGGATTGTCAGCGGATATGGATGCTTCCAGAGCTCATTAAGAAGCTGTCTGCGGCACGCCAGGCTCTGGGAGACAGAACCGGAGATAGGAAGCAACATCATAAAGGAATTTCATCCATCATGTTCTTCCGTGACATTAATATCTGTCACACACCTCTGACAATGCAATACTGCACTCCTGGAGTGAGACGTCTTTCTGTCACAAAGTTGCAACGCAAGCCAAGAGGGATACTCGAATATGTGTGTGTGCGTTAGTGTGTGTTCATGTGCATGTGTTTTTCTATTTTGCTTGAAGGAGAGAAGTGGATGAGGGGCACAGCTGTACTACTCTCCCCACCTTGTCCCTTTTGTGCCACACTGGCTGTGATATTGCAGGAAGAATGTGCATGTGTGTTTGTTCCCCTCACCAGTTTTCGTCATACTATGCATGAAGGTACTGCTTTCAACAGAAGCCACTCCAGGCTGCTGAACCAAATCTGGAGTTTGAAACATTCCTACAATGATATGAATAATGTGCAATGTGGGATGGGGCAGTGATGTTAAGGCAAATGCACTGCAATAGTCTAATTAGGAATTTATTTGTCCCTCCTTGCTGTTTGATGTCTAAACTTCCACGTACTATGATTTGCTTCAGAGAATTAACCTAAATATTAGGGATACACAATATTGGCTTTTTGGCTGATATCCGATAAGCTGATATGTTAAAACCTATTCGGCTGATAACCGATACTGATACTAATATTTTATATATGTTGCTTTGTCAGAACATAGCCCTCTTATTTAGGCGTATTTTCTACAAGGATTGTGCAACAGCTGTGAGAGCTGATGACATATATTCAGTAATAGTCACAATCATATGCATAGCACCTTAACTTATATTAAATGAAAAGTGTTAAATGTTATTTATTAGCATTAGTCACCTGCGATGCTGTCTCACTTGTGGAG
>JARVGS010001792.1:18689549-18701585 GCA_031762315.1 Hypsolebias antenori | reverse complement strand
CTGGAATGAACATAGCATTGCTACTTATTCATTCATTCAACCTTTATTCATACAGGCTAGCCTCGTTGAGCCACGGGGACTCATCACTTCACAGTATTTCACCTACATGTGGGACGTAACCCCCATGATAACCAAGGAACTACCATATACTGTATATGCAAGAAGTGCTCTAGACTGTGCAGAGAATGCTACACCTATTTTCTTTTATTTTCATAGTAAAAAAATAAATAAATAAACAATCAAGTGCAAATTGACAGCAATATAAAGTTTTTTTAAACTAGTCTTGGCATGAATCATAATGAACTTTTTAATGCTAGAATTGTTTTAAGGTGGCCCAACTGCACTGGTCTTGGTATCACTTGGCTCAGCTGTTAGCTTAACTCTAGTTCTCCAATCTGAGGTTGTTTGACGAGCTATCTACATCAGGTAAGATATTAATTGTTCACAGCCTTTCCACAGAACCCACATCTAAAGATCTAAACTTTCCCTTCGATCAAAATGGTTGTCAAAAGCAGCTGAACATGCAGCAGCGAGGCCCTTGAAAGATCAGTAATCTCTGGAATGTCGGATGATATTTTAGAAAGATCAAGTCACACACACACACAGAGACACACACATGTTGTAAGTAAAGGCTCAAGTTCTCTGGACAACGACCTTTGCAGCGTTGTCCTCGTGAGCAATGTTAGATTTTGTTGACAGCGTGGTGTGTCAAACCTTTTCCAGCTCGATCCATTGCGCATGAAGACAAGCAAGCGACCCAATCAGGTTTGTTATAATGTTAAAGATCAGAAACTGTTTGGAGTTATATTTGTGGTCAGCTTCTGAGTGCACAAATTCACAAAATAAACACTTTACTAAGCTATTAATATTAACGTCCACACAAATATTTTCAAGGCAAAGAACTAATTGCTTGCTCACTGAATGCATTGACTCACAAATATAACTCCGCACGCTGATGTGCAAATGACAAATCACTTGGGGAAAGCAAACAAATATTTTAAATATACAAACTGTCAGTAAATTAAAAAAGAGGCAAAAAAATGTTAATTTGAGAGTCATGTGAGGTGTTCAAGCATGAATTAATTATTTGTTATTCATGACCAAATCTGTCTGGAATTCATAATTCTCATCAGAACTTTGAATTTCAATGAAATGCTTTATCTTTGTTAAATACTTTTGACACTTTGCTGTAAAAGTATCAGGTTACAAATAATTAGTATTGATCTAAAGACATGTTTTGACGCATTTAACCCAGGGAGATTGGATTAAATGTTTTGTTGCCCACAGGTCAGACGAGGCGCTGTGGGTCGGTCCCGTACCTGCGGGGACGCAGCACTCAGTCTGCCTCACTGCTTAACTCTCCGCAGACTGGCACATTTCACTATCTGTGCACCCTTCTTCACATCCACAGAATCCAGCTACAGTGTGGGGAGAGGACAGGGGGCAGGGGGGCATTCACAGCAGAAAAGGTGCAAAGGTTGAGAAGAGGTGGTGAGAGGGTGAAAGAATATTAGTAAAGGAGGGTAAGATAAAGAAAAAGTAGGAAAGAGGATGAAAGAGATGAGAGGGAAGTCAGCAGAAGGAGAAAATAGTGCCACAGATGGAGGAGAAAAGTATGAGAAATTTGACAAAAATGTTGGAGACACACAAATGAAGAAAAAGGGAGAAGGAAAAAATATGTACAGTATATAAACAGTCAAGCGTGGACTGAAGTGATGGAAGTTGGAAGACAGATAAGACAGTATTTGTGGTTCAAATCAAATAAAAATGTTCTTAAAGCAGCTTGTAAAAGTTTAAAATGAGTGAAAACAGTTTAATTTAAAAAAGTTTCAAACCACCAGAGTAACTATTTGTTTTAACAAAGACAGTCTGAACCTTCTGACGTGCTTTAACCCCTCTCAGCTGTGTTTAAAGACGAAGACCGTCAGTCTCAATAAAGCTTGAGTTCATCAGCCTCAGCTGGTGGATTAAAAGTTAATAAAAGGCAAGAAGACAGAAGAGTACCTCATTTACTGAACCAGAGGAAAGAAAAAACTATGAATGACACACCATTATTTGTATTTAGTCATTAAATAGATTCGCCTGAGACGCTGTTGGAGTCAGCATGTTACCTGCAGTAGACAGCAATTAGAACAATTTCAGTTTAAAAAAAAAAACTTTTTATGATAGAGTTGAGGCAAACAAAGGCAATACCATTCAAGAGCAAATTTAAACAATTAAAAAAAACTTTTCTAACAGAGCAAACGTTAGATATATATTTTAAACAATTGTCACTTTTACATGTACGACGGAGCTTTAGGGCCACGCTAAGAAAAAAAAAAAAATCAAAAGCTATATAATTACATGAATAAAGTCGTACGAGACATTTTTTAGCAGCTCTCGTTTATTTTATTTAATTTTTCCACGAGTCGGATCATGATGTGACCTGTCAATCAATCCAGTAGGCGTGTCAGCAAAGGACCAATCCGAAGCTAAATGAGTCGTAATATCCGAACTCCGACACGATAAAACAGGTTACCACATTTTATCTGTGGTAAAATGAGGAATGTTGAGCACCTTGTTAATTTATAATTTGGTATTGGTTTTACAAATAAGGAGATAGTTAATCTGTTAGCACATCGCATCAGATGATTATCAGTATAAGGACTTTGAACCTGCTCACAGTAAGGTGGTACGCTCTGACTGGCTGCAGCACAGTTCTCTGCATGTAAGCAGCATTTAGTTTCAGATTGGTCATTTGCTGGCACACCTATTGGATTGATTGACAGGTCACATTGTCATCCGACTCGTGGAAAATAATAAATAAATAAACGAAAGCTGCCAAAAAAAGGTCTTGTAAGACTTTATTCTTGTAATTTTATGGCTTTAAATGTTTTTTCTTAGCGTGGCCCTAAAGCTCCGTTGTATATGGAAGCAGTTGTATACACGAGACATTAATTTGATAATGTTCTGAGACTGAAATGTGCTAAATTGAAAACAAAAATGCTCTTGAATTTTCCCTGCTCTGATTAGCTGCTAGATTGAATCCTCTGCAAGAAAATCTTCTTGATTCTCCAAATAAAACCCCTCTGGCTGTCGTCTATGTCAAAAAAGTTACAGATTTTTCATAAATACACTCAAAAAAATAAAATAAAACCACTTTAACAAAACTGAACAATCACTTTCAGGAAATAACCAATAATAAATGGTTTAGTGATGACCAAGATGATGAAATCATGAATGTGCAGGTGATGCATTTCAATTACATCCACAAATGAACTGATTTCCTTTTGCGTGCAAAGCGACAAGGATAAAATAATTTAAATGGAGACAAATGTTAGTCATTAATCAAGCATTTAATCAAACCCATGTCTGTCGCTTTTGTTCTAATTAAGTTCTGGCACTTTATGTCTTCTAAATTAGTCAAATCACTAACAAACTCTCACTGATGGGGTTCAGTTGTACCATTTGACATGTTTTGGTAAATTTACCAAGAATCTCCTGCACACATTTTAAAATGCTCAGGAATCAGAGGCGAGACACAAGGTTGCCCTGCAGAGAAAAAGCCCACCTTGCTGCTGTCCCGACCCAGAATGGCGTAGCTCATGTACTGCTCAGCATCGGCCTCCAGCTCGTTGGCATCCTGCAGAGAACCCTCCACGCTCATCTCCAGAACGCCGTCTTCCCCTGAACCCTTCCCTCTGCGCACAACCTTCCGTACAATCTAACACACATTTATGTGTCGACACACAGGAGGGTGACAGAAAAAGAAACGGTAGGCGAGCCGGTGAAAAGATGGCGATGTTTATAAGACTTAGAAAAAAAAAATGCTCAAACGATGAACTTCTTTCGTAATCATTTTGTGAGAACGGGTCCCGTGACACCATAACGACCAAACACAATGGCTCCGTTATTGTTTTAAAATGCAAGTTAAACTAAAAGTTCATAAAAAAGCTGACCTTTTTCGTCACGATGTTCCCATGTTCATCCGTGAAGTGTTCCTCGCTCACTTGCTCCCCGGGAAGGTCTTCAGCCTCGTCACCCTGTAAAAGGGATCAGACACTTTCAGAACGTTTCCTCAAAAGAAACTAAAAAACTGAACTTCCTTCTTGTGAAGCCGAACTGAAAGGAGAAGCGGTCACTTTACAAGTGAATCTATGCGCCAACACTCAGCCGCGGTCAGGAGGTGCAGGTGTGACCAAAAAGAATGAGATTTAAAAAAATGCAACTAGCTTCTGCAGAGAGGATGACTCACTCAGGGTGAGGCGTGCTGCCATATCGAAAGAGCTTAAAGTAGAGTTCAAAAAGAAACTGTCCAGATGACCTGATTGACCATTATTGGATTTTGTACCTGGATGACTGGGCATGAACTTTGATGTCTTGAACCACTTTGCTTGTAGCTGCCTGCCTGGGAGGAGTCGGCGGGGGACAGGGCAGCCCCCAAAAACTATCTTCAGCAAACTGGTTGGTCCACTAAAGGAGTGTACTGCTTAGTGGGGAAAACAGTTTGATTTGGACTCAGACTGATGAAGCCCTCTGGATAGAGGGTGAAACGTCTTTCCACAAAAATAAATAAATAAATAAATAAACAAACAAACAAATAAATAAATAAACTGTCCCGATGCCTGATTGACCATTACTGGGTTAAAGTAAAGTTACTGCTCCTCCACAGGTGTTTTGGTCGTGTATCACAAGGAGCAGACAAGACTCAAGGCTTGCTGGAGAGATTATATTTCATGGCTGTCTTGAGAATACATCAGATCCTGCCAGACAAGTGGGGTACCTGGGATACCTTTGAAAAAGAAAGCCCTTTTTTATTTACCAGGTCCCAGATTTCACCATATAATGCTGCTTTTGTACAGTTTTAAAATTCAAAAATGGTTTTACTGGGTTGAAAACAGCAGCTTTTCCTTTACAGCTAATGTCTTCACTACATGAGAAACATGGGTTTTCACTTTAATTACTTCTCCACTAAGGGGAGAAACAGACAATCGGATGAATGATGGATGGTTTGGATCCACACCGCTCACTAATATTTATTTGTGCCCTTATAATTACACATCATGGGGCTCGTGATAACACAGTTATAGCCTCTGATAATCCGCTGTGAGCATTTGTAGCTATTTTTAGGTTCAAAGTTGCAGCAGGAGAGAAATAGTAAAGACACGAAAAGACTAAATACGTGTAAGCTTGAATAAAACAACAAAATGTCCACAGTTAGATCAAGCTTTTGTATGGAGGGATGTTGCGAATAGAATGTTAATGCTGCAGAAATGCAACTTTCTTAAGAAGTCTTTTAGGTTTGTTGCAGCGGAAGGTGCATTTAGTTTTCTTTTCTCCTCTCATTTTGTACCTTGAGTATGACTCTTCGGCGGACCACCCTGGTTGTTACATTCTCCTCTTCGTCAGCCACTCCTTCGACCTCACCGAGCTCATAGTCCAGCTGAGTGTGTATGTACGTGAGCACGGAGCGCACGGAGCCGCTGGCTATGTGGAGGACATTCTGACAGCTGATCACCAGGAAAGCCAGCAGCACAAAGCTGAAGAGGAGCTCAGTCACCAGGGCCCACATTGCCCCGAGTTAATCCACAGCAAATCTACACAAACTGCAGCTTCGGCCCGTTGGCCTTCACTAAGGGCCCGCACGGTCGTCTAAGCTGAGACACAAGCTGCCGTTTTACCACAGTTTCAGTCAAACTGGTGTTTTGTCTTTCAGTTCACATCTGTCCTCCGTTAGCTGGGCCGGCGGGGCCTTCTGACCCGGTCCTGTCTTCCTCCTTCCGACTGTCCGGTCAGTACCCAGTCACAGATGTCAAAGTGGGGGAAAAGGGCTTCTACTCCCACCTCTCTCTCTCTGCCATGTGATCTGTGGGTTTTAAATAGCTTCTCTGGTGTGGCTTTATATGCTGTGGTAAGACACTGTTTATTTTATTTCATACTGTAACTTCAAAATAACTCATTCATCATGATGCCAATAGTCATATATGTGTATTTACTTAAAAACACATAGGTCACCATGACAACATTAAATTAGGAACTCAGTGAAGCAACAATGTGCTCTTTGTTCACATTTCCAACATACAGTACAGAATTAAACCCATAAAGGTCCTGAAATCAATTCTTTTTATTTGCCCCGAAGGTGTTTCTTGGTTGAGACGCTCCAGTGCACAGGGTGCTAGTTCTGTCTTGTGCTGTAAAGTTAGCACGTGGTGATGACTGGGGTGTGGATCATGTAACACGAGCGGGAGAGAAGGCTTTCTAAATTTGGCTGTACGTGATGTTTGTGCCCATGTTGGGTGCACAGAGCTGTGTATGTTTGTTTCTGTGTGAACACACACTTTGAAGCTGTTTCAGGTCTGTTTTATAGATGTAACTTATTGCAGAAGAAAGTAAGAAATCCCCCAAAATGCATGAGACGTTTGCTTGTTTTTTCCGATTTGCGTTATCTGCAAAATTTATATACACAAACTAAACCTGCACATAGATGTTGTTTAGGCATCTAAGAGAGTTAAAATTAAAAATAACTCATTTTCCATCATGGAAAGCAATATGATTTCACTCAGGACATTGGTTCAGTTCTTTTCAATTATCTCTCCCACCTCTACAGCAAACACAAATAACATTTAACTATTGCATACATTGTTAGCAGACGCATTGTTGGTGTTACTTTCTGGAAAAAAAAAAGTTTACTAGTTTTAGAGGAACAAAAGGGCTGGACTGAGTGTGAGCATCCAGCTGCACTACTGTTTTTAATCTACACACATGCAATTATTTCATTCAATTTAGTTTACCCCTGTAGAAAACAGCTCACCTGGCCCTTCAGGCGCACATCATCCCAAGCTCTCAGCTCTGGTACCCTGTGCGGAAATCCCAAACCCTTCTCAAATGGCTGGGTACCTCTGAAGTGCCCCCGAAAAATCTCAGAGTGCCCCATGTCCCTCACTGGTTGAAGCAAGGCCTCCTGGGCCATGCGGGCCTGGTCTCCATCCACAGCACTTCGTACGGATGAAATCATGGTCTCCACAGCCTGCCTGGGCTTAGACTGGGTACCAACCCAAGCTTGAGTTGGGTCAGTGACAGGGCTCCACCCTGGCCCTGTCTGTTCCTGCAGGTAGGAAAGAAAAGAGCCTCCACCACCTCCATTTTGACCGTTACCTGACCTGAAAGGAGATCAGTGGATAAATAAAGAAGTAGCACATGAACAAGCAAAAGGACTTTTAGAATCTCTTGGTAGTCACAGCTTCTTCGTTGAATTATGACTAACATGCCAATTAGGGTTCTTCATGTTTTACTGTGACTCTACACAAAGTTTGAGGCAAACAAAGGATTCACCAACCTGTCTCCATTTCGATCTGGACCAGAGCTCAGACCAGTCGACTCACTCAACCGAGCATACAGCCTTTGTTGTCCTGCAACAAGAGAAAGTCCTTCTTCTAAGCCCGTTCCACCCTCTCGTCCTCCTCCTCCTCCTGCTCCGTCTCCACCTGTCGTACTCATGATGGCGGATGCTTCTGAGCTCGCCTCTGACCCCTGACCATTGTTCATCCCGTTCAGATTGATCCCAGCGATGGTGCCCCCAAGTGATGCGGGTGTAGTAGTGCTGAGAGAGTCAACTCCCACCTCTGAATCGTCTTCGGGCAGCTCAATGGAGCCGCTCAGCACCCCACCCCCTCCACTGGCTGCGCTGGCCTGACTGGCCGGGCGGCCCAGGCTTCCATATGGCAGCCCCAGCAGACGCTCTGAGTCCTCAGCGTTGCTGCACTCCAGCGAGGAGTCCTCCACGGTCACCAAAGAGGGGCTATTGCCTGAGGGCCACACCTGCACATCGGACATCTCCATGAGGGTGTCTTCTTCTGTGGTGGCAATTGGTGCACAGTCCAGACTGGAGACTTCCTGCCAGTAGGGCTCAGCACCCAGAGGGGAGGGCAGGCTGTACTGCATGGAGGCTGGGGAGAGGAGCTCTTCTTGTGCAAGCCCATAACCTGAAGCAAGACAGAGAGAGGCACACTGACACCCGGCCCCCCCACCTCATTCCCTACCTCACTCCCACAGCAGTGGTACCCTTGAAGGGTGTAAGTGCCCCTGCCCAGGAACTGGGCATCTAGGGGGGAGTAGAGGAGGCTGAAGGGACAAATGGGAGGGAATAGGGATGGAAGGAGGGGAACAGGGTCAAGACAATAGGAGCTGGAACAAAAGGTGCAACTAGCAAGAACAGCTTTTAGAAGAGGGGGGTTTCAAGCTCAATCAGCCTGTGCTGATGGTGCGAGCAGCAGCAGACACAGCTGGACGGACTGAGCAACTGAGCTTCAAACCCAGCAGTGACTGATGCTGCTCTGCTGGCTGCCACCTGCAGGTTACTGACACCTGTCCAGCAGGGACACACACTCTCAGTCCAACACACATAAACACACTCCTTGATGCATGCATTCAAACCCTCTCAGAAACAGGCAGGTCGTTCTTGTTTTCAAGCAGGACAGCATGCACGCAGGCAACCTCATTTTCTCTTCAAGTTTGCACACATGCCCACCACACGTCATCCCACTCCACACACATCTGCTCAATTTCTCTCAGACCCAGGTTTTTATGGTGCTACACTGAACACACTGTATCGCCAGTATTCATGTAAACACAAGTACAGAAAACTTTATAAAATCCACGTTTTCCTCCTCAAACTAAAACTTAGATTTTATCAAAGAAGAAAGACACATCGGTGTGATGTGGACTCAGGTCACTCCTACAGGGTTTTTACTGTAGTTCAAAGAAAGTAATAATAGCATGCACATTTTAAAGCTACTAAGAGTGCCCTTTTACTTTAAAAATGTTGCAACAAAACATTGGACAAACCTAAATATACTGAATGAAACTGACTTAGAAATTAGGGGACAAGTCATGTTGAGTTTTGGTCAAATGGAATTGGAGGAAAAGCAAAGTGTAAGTGGCATCATGACTAACACTGCAGGAGACATTACCAACATCTGTAATAAACATGGATTTGGTGGAGGTCATACAGTAAGTACAGAATCCATTAGGCCAACTGTATGTGTACTGTGAATAATGATAAGGATACTGGGCACAAGCACAGGGTGTAACTTGATTCATGGTTGGCTGTGGACTACTGCTGAGGGAGCAGGAGATACTTGAGACACCTAGCTGCAAAAACGACCCCTTGTCCTGCTTTCACCCACTTAGTTAACGTCCATCAAAAGACACCGACAGTCATTCACATTTATGTTAGCTTTAACTTCCATGGTCTAACTAGAGAATTTGTGTTTCCTGCAAAAATGCAGTGTGAATCCTTATCGCTGAAGAACTTGTTGAAAAACAGCTGAAATTAGCTAAAAACATTCAGAAACGTAGCTGAAAACAGAAGTGGAAATTATCTTTAAAAAGTGGAAATTTCCCCAAAACACTGGAATAGTAGCTAAGGAATGTAGAAAGTAGTTTAAATTTCCAAAAGGAAGAGAACTTAATTGTGCCAACTGAGGCTGAAAGAGGCAGAAATTAGCACAGTAAAGTTGAAATTATCTGCAAAAAGCTGAAGTTAGCCAAAAACAGCTGAATACTAGCTAAAACAAGCAGAAATAAGCTTAAATTACCAGAAGGAATTGGAGAGAGGGCATTTATACTGATTTAGGCTGAACAAGTTTAAATTAGGGCAAAATAATTGTAAAATTAGCTAAAAAGGCTGTAATTAGAATAATTTCAGCTAAATAGCAGCTGAAATAGTAAAAATAGCTGAAAACTGATAGGCTGAAAGAAGCATAATAAGCTGAACTTAGCAGAAGGGTGTAAGAATAAGCACAAAAAATATTGAACTTAGCTGAATTGAGCTGTTTTGAGCAAAAAAAAAAAACAGCAGAAGACAGCTGAAGGTAGCTGAATATTTCTCGTTTTAATTGTAGGAGGCTTAAACTAACAGAAGGAAGTGGAGTGAGTTCAATTGTGCCTAATTAGGCACAGAAGAAAAAAATGAGCACACAAACATGGAAAAGGCAGAAATTTCTAAAAACAGCTTAATACTAGCTAAAACAAGCAGAACAATGCTTAAATTACCAGAAGTAAGTGGGTAGAGCATGATTTTTCTGATTTAGGCTGAAAGAAGTTGACATGATTGCAATTGAGATCAAAATAAACAAACAAGAAACAATTAAACCCACAGTGTGGGATGGCACTCTCTGTTGGTCAGTCCCCATCCCTACACCTTCTGGTTTCCCTGTCTATGTGTCCAGGTGTTTGTGATTTAGTTTAATGACTGTGTGTATATAAGTCAGCGTCCGTGTGTTGTTCTTTGTCGGGTGATCGTCTGTGTTCCCCTGGTTCCATGGTTTTTCTGTCATCCTTAGATTTTGTAAGTAGCTGCCACAACAGCCTTTTTATTTTGTATTCATTAAAGTGTTCATGTATTTTACTCCTCGTGTCTCTGAGTCCTGCCTGCCTGCATACTGGGTTCAGCGTGCAAAACACCCCGTTCTTGACACACAGTATGTATTAGTGTTGATGAATGGTGTATGTAAACCAGTTCAATCTCATGAAAATAAGAAGGGCTCACAGGGTTCATAAAAAGGAGATTCTCGTGCACCGACATGAACACACAGCTACAGTATGCTGCTGAAAAGCAGAGATGCCAGATTTGCCAACAGAGAGAGGCTTTATGCTGCGCTGAGGACAATATTACTCCTTTTCACCCTCGCATAACATACAGTATATGTTTTACATAATTATCTCTGCAGAATTATAATAATTCTGTCACAAGCGCTGCTGCAAAAGTGCTACAGCTAGCTGCTGCTGCCTCCATTGCAAAAACAAACAAACAAACAAACAAAACAAAAACTATTCTGAATGACTGACAACTGGCAATGGTTGATGAAATAAAGAGCTTTTGTTAATATGCAGAGTTTAAGGCTTTGGTCTCACTATTGTTTGGACTAACTGCTAGCTCCTCAAATTGTATCAAAGACAAAATATAAAAAGTTATTGTTCATAAGCTTTCCACGGAGCATCAGTTCAAAAATATTCACACTATTATGTTACTGTAAAGGTAGGCTGCAAATGAAAAGTGCTTCCTTCTGCTGGGGTCACCACATCGCGCAAACTCGCATGAAAGACTTGGTGATTGTTTGACTTCCTGACACAACCTGGGCTCGAACCACGGGATGACAAGACCACTGAGCTACTGCAGTCCCCATTTCTTAAAGATAACTGATTTAAAAAAAGTCTTCTCAGCAGATGTGTTTCAGTTTTGTGGATTCTCAATTGCTGAACAATTTTTTTTCTGATAATAGAAGTGATAGAGATATAAAGTTATTTAGAGGAGAAAGAAATTAGGAAAATAATGAACAGTTTCACTTCATGACCTCTTGACTAAACGACAAAAGCTAAAAGAAAGCAGTGAAGCTGACATAAAAAATCAATGTAAAGGGAATGTAGTCTTTTTGCCTGCACACATATGGGAACACATGTGCCAACACTTACAGTTTACAACATAACACCCACACTGACTGACATACACAGACTGACTTGACTCTTCACATTTTACAGGTTTACAATAAAGAGAGGGATACAGTGAGATCAAGAACACAACATTCATCCATGAACTGAGCAGACACATGTCAAAGTTAACAAAAAAAAGGTTAGTGGCCTTTTTTTTTAACCCCCCACTGAGGAGTAACAGAGTCGTTTTCTGTGTGCATGCTCTGCAAAGAAACCTGGAAATCCTCAAGTCAAGCAACTTTAATGCAGCGTTTGATGCACTTCTATCCAGCATGCACAGCTGCTCGTCTTCCCAGTGTCTCCATGCAAACACCGAGGGGCAGGAGCAGCGCACGTCTGATGCACATGCAGTCATGCAGGAGGGACGGGGAAAAAGGGACGGGAAAAGACGGAGCAGGGAAAAGAAAAGAACAGCAAGAAAGAAGGAGGTGACGAACACAGACAGAAACAATGTAAGAAAGAGAAACTAGATGAGGGTCGCCACCCCTCCCCTTCCCAGTGGGTGCTGGAAACAGTCTGTGTGAGGGGTATCTGTCACAGAACAAACAGTACAAAAGATGTGGGGGG
>JARVGS010001792.1:18641919-18669811 GCA_031762315.1 Hypsolebias antenori | reverse complement strand
AACAGAATTACATTTGACAAAACAGAATTACATTTGACAAAACAGAATTACATTTGACAAAACAGAATTACATTTGACAAAACAGAATTACATTTGAAAAAAGAATTACAATTAAAAAATTAGTATTACATTTGAAAAAAAACCAGAATCACATTTGAAAAACAGAATCACATTTGAAAAAACAGAATTACATTTGAAAAAACAGAATAACATTTGAAAAACAATTACATTTGAAAAACAATTACATTTGAAAAAGTAGAATTACATTTGAAAAAGTAGAATTACATTTGAAAAAGTAGAATTACATTTGAAAAAGTAGAATTACATTTTGAAAAAAAAAACAGAATTACATTTGAAAAAACAGAATTACATTTGAAAAATATTTCGGAAAAAAAAAATCGGAATTACATTAAGCCAAATCGGAAGTGGCTGAAGTGTAAGTACGGTAATCAGAAACACATTTAAAAAAAAAAAAAAAAAAATCAAAAAATAAAAAAATTGGAACGAAATCGGAATTACATTAAGCCAAACCGTAAGTGGTGGGTTTTTTTTTTTTTACTCTATTAACAACATAAAACAGAACAAGAGAACAATGTACGGTAACAAGATAAAATACAAACTCTAGTGACGGCTGTGGGATCTGTATACCACTGTATATTTTTTAATCCCTCATGAAAATGAATAATGAAATCACGTCTTTTTTTTTTTAATTCTCAATGAATAAACAGCTGAACAAATGTTACACAGACCCCACACAGTTCCCGAGAGTTTGTATTTATATCTTGTTACTGTAAATTGTTCTGTTTTATGTTAATAAAGTAAATTTAAAAAAATCACTTACACTTTGGCTTAAATTAATTCCGTTAATTCAAATGTAATTCAAATGTTGTGCATTTGCACCTCAGGGCCACCGTACAAATTAAATAGTTGCATCTTTAGAGAAATCACACGGTGCGAAGGACAACAGCACACAGAAAAGTTAACTTCTTATCAGTAAACTTGTAATGCGTGTTGTGATGTTTGCTCGTCTGCAGACATGTCCAGCACCATCATGGCAGCTCCGTTAGAAAGAAAAAGGACCAGGGACCCATCCTCCCATGACAGAAACCTTCCCATCGCTCACAGGAGCTCTTATTACTTCTCTCCCTCGTCCCTTCAGCTCCCCTAAAGCTCCATCCATCAACCCTATCGATCCAGCCTCCCCCTGCTGTGCCTCCTGTCTGTTTTCTAAAACTAAGTGAAACGGATGGCAGAACTGGCATGAGGTTTTACAGCTTCCCAGCCCCCCCCTGGGGTGTACAAGGTGAAGAGGAGGCGGTTGTTTTTACAGGAAGTGTTCCTCCATAGATCTAAATGAAGGAGCTCTCCCTGAGGAAACGCTAACGATGTGAGTTTTTTCTGTCTCTGATAATAATCCATCGTTTGTGCAGTAGCTGCTCCTTCAGGTGCAACAAACGAGACAGCAGCACAAACGCACCGTCCTCCAGCTTGGGCCGTTGTGTGACATGCAGCGGTGATGTTTCACCGCAGTGACTGGGTGCTGTGAATCTTTTTAAAGGGATTCGGTGCCGTGTTGTCGCACACGGTTTCTTTTGACTTTGATCTTGTGGCGCTCATGTTTTCATGAGAACTGAGTTGAAGCTTTTGAAACGGTCGCCTGAGAAAAACATTTGGAAGCAGGCGGACTTCAAACTGGGACTCACCTCAGACCGAGACAGAATTTGGAAGAGTTTGTCTTTTCCTCAGACCCCTCCTCCTAAAACAGCGTCTTCACGGTCCGCCGGCGTGAGGGGTAAACGTGAAACGGAGCTGACGTGCATGTTTCATGTACAATAAATACACTTGGCATGTTTGCTCACAGAAACACAACTGATCCGTTTTTATATCAGAACTTTCAGCTCATTCAAGAAAAAAGTGCTATGATGCATGGTTTTTATATGTATATAGTATGCATGTTCCAAAACATGAACTTTATTCTTCTTGAACATTCTTTGGTAGAACATCTTGTGTGCTGAGGGTCATTGTCGCTGTTCTCATGAACTCCAGTTCATGGACAGATGTTCTGACATTTTCCTTTAGAATTCTCTGATATAATTCAGAATTCATTGTTCCATCGATGACGGCAAGAAGTCCTGGCCCAGCTGAAACAGAACAGGCCCAAACCATGATACTACCACCACCATGTTCCACAGATGAGATAAAGTTCTTCTGCAGGAATGCTGTTGTCCTTTCTCCAAACATAACTCTTTTCATTCAAACCAAAAACTTCTACTTTGGTCTCATCCGTCCACAAAACGTTCTTCCAACAGTCTTCTGGTTTGTCCACGTGATCTTTATCAAACTGCAGACGAGCAGCAATGTTCTTCTTGGAGAGCAGTGGTTTCTCCTTCAACCCTGCCATGCACACCATTGTTGTTCAGTTCTCCTGATGGTGGACTCATGAACATCAACATCAATGCGAGGGAGAAGTTACCCTGGGCTCCTTTGTGACTTCACCCACTATTCCACACCTTGGAGTGATCTTTGTTGGTCCACCACTCCTGGGGAGGTAACGATGCTCTTGAACTTCCTCCATTTGTTCACCATCTGTCTGACTGTGGATTGGTGGAGTCCAAACTCTTTACAGATGTTTTGTAACATTTTCCATCCTGATGAGCATCAACAACTGTTTTTTCTGAGCTCCTCAGAGATCTCCTTTGTTCCTGCCATGATCCACCAACATGTTGTGAAGACTTTGATAGATCCTGTTCTTTAAATCAAACAGGGTGTCACCTGATCATCACCATTGACTGAAAACACCTGACTCTAGTTTCACCTTCAAACTAACTGATAATTCTAGAGGTTCACATACTTTTACTACTAATATGTAATATTTTGTATCTCTATACCTACTTTTAGGACTTGTGTGAAAATCTGATGATGTTTTAGCTCATATTTATGCAGAAATATAGAAAATTATAACGGCTTCACAAACGTTCAAGCACCACTGTACTGTATTGTACAACTCCAGTTCTGAAAACGAGTGGATGTTTTTTTTTTAAGTGTAAATATACACAGAGTGCAATGGAGCTCCCAGTCTCATAAACCCATATTTTATTCACAATGGAACAGAGTAACTATCAAATAATAATAATAGTGCTATGATTATATAGGAATCAAATGTTGAAACGGAGAAATTGTACCATTTTCTGGAAAACTGTGGTCTTGTTAAGTTTGATGGGGGCAGCAGTGGTTAGAACTGTTGCAGGATCTCCCTCCTGGGGCCTCTTTGTGAGGAGTTTACATGTTCTCCCTGTGGTTTCTTCACAGTCTTCATATCTCTTGAAGGTACGGGAGATAATGGAAATTCAAAGGCTTCCCAATTGTCCATTGAGGAACTTTATTCTGAAATCGCTCCACTGTTTTTTGACAGTTTTTCACGGACTGGTGAACCATCAGCCCATCTTTACTTCTGAGAGATTCATCCCAGTCCTCTGATGGTTAACCTAATAAACTGTGAAATGCTCCTCCAGCTGTTTCTTATCTGTACCACTTACTTTAATGCAATACTTCCATAAAAGTAAAAATTACCTTCTTTTTTTTTTCTTGCATAAAATGTTACAACCTTTTAGTTTTACTGACTGATACATGTTCCATTGTAAATAAAACACTGTTTTATGAAATTTGCTAATCATTGCATTTTTTTTTTTTTTTACATCACAACATTTTTATACTTCAGTTGTATATAAGAACACATCCACTTAACTGTGTGGATGTCATTTGTTTTGGGGCTTTAAGGACTTTCAGTTGCTTATTATTGAACATCTTAGTTGGGATTAGCCAGTTTCTTCTTGCACCGACGGCAGGTATGATTTAGAAAATGTCCAGCACCTGAGATTTCCAGGACATTAATTCCTATATACATGACCATCTTATTCAATATCTTCCACTTGTTCCAAAGTCGGGTCGCGGGGGCAGCAGCTTGAGCAGGGGGGGCCCCCTCAATCCAAAAGGAGTGGATTGCTCTCTTGGGGTCGAGGGTGAGGTTCTGTCTCAAGTGGAGGAGTTTGAGTATCTCACTAGTGAGGGGAAAAAAGGAGCATGAGATTGACAGATATTGTGGACTCTGTGCCGGTCCATTGTGGTGAAGAGGGAGCTGAGCTGTAAGTCAAATCTCTGTATGTTCCTGCCCTCACCTCTGGTCATGAACTTTGGTTAGAAACTGAAAGAATGAGATTGTGGATACAGGAGGTTGAAACAAGTTTCCTCTGCAGGGTAACTGGACTCTCCCTTAGAGAAGCTCACTTATCAGGAGAGACTCAAAGTAGAACCGCTGCTCCTCCACATTGAGGAGCCAGTTGAGTGGTTCAGCATCTGGTATAATGCTTCCTGGGCACGTCCCTAGCGAGGTGCTTCGTGCATGTCCTACTGGGAGGAGACCCGGAGGACGACTCAGGACACGCTGGAGCGACGTCTCTCAGTTGGTCTGGGAACACCGTGGAGTCCTTCCAGAAGAGGAGGCTGTGGAAAGAGATGTCCGGACCTCCCTGCTCAAGCTGCTGCCCCCGAGACCTGACTTCAGAACAAGGCCTACATGACTCACGTTTTTTTTTTTTAATTTTGATTATCTTTAAATTTTAAACACAGCCAAAACTAGAGCCCATTACACAAGTTTGATGTCATGTTTGTCCCTCTGATCTCATTTGTTGCATGTTTCACCACTCACACGAATCTGTGCAAACCAAAGCTCCCGCATCTCCCCAGTTACGACCCAGTCAGCCTCCTGTCACATACCTGTTCTCCCACCTCTCTTACAGTCAGAACGAACTAAAACGTCCAAATTTGTTGATTTTCGGTTAAGATGCTGTGGAAGTTTTTGAGGCTTTCGCTCAAGCTTGTTCTCTGACGGATGTCTCCTTCTGAAGGTGTATCCCTATGAAATGCTCATGATAACCAGTAGAGGGAGAGCTAAACTGCCAAGGGATGTGGACAGAACCAGGCTGGAGGTATCACCCTGTCTCCTGACTTTTCCCTGCGTTTTTGTGTCAACAGTACGTTACACAATTACATTTTTTTGCAGTGATGCCTTCCCTCTCCTTTTGTTTTCTCCACTTCCGTTCTCGATTTTAGCGCCACTTAGCACCCGAAACGTTCTTTGACATCTTTGGAATGGAGATCCAGGAGTTTGACAGGCTTCCCCTGTGGAAACGCAACGACATGAAAAAGAAAGCCAAGCTCTTCTAACCTTTGCCTGTTTGCTTATTTTCGTTTTCCGTTTTTCCGCATGCATTCTTGTGTACATACGGTCAGATAGCGCACAACAATTGTAATCTAGACGTAGGTTCTGGTTTCTTTTCTTCTGTTCTTCTTTTTGTTTGTTTGTACCCCGGACATAACCGAGGGCGCCATAAAGTCAACTGTCTGCCGAGATAATGGACCCACCCAGTGTAGACTGGCACAATTAACAATGGATGGAAGTCTACCAAGTTCAAAAATGACAAAGAATGAGAGCTAATGATGAGTGGTGTCAAGTTATTTGATTTGACTGCACTTATTTTACCTTCTGCTTTGCTTTAAGTGGACTTGCTCCCCTTTATGCTTGTTTCCTTCAGTTAATATTATTTGTTGCTGTTAATTCCTGTGGAACTTTGTAATTATAATAGAACTTCACGGCGCCATTGTGAAATGCCCTCGCTTGAAGCTTGAGTGTTTGTCAGCTTTTTATTTTTATTTTATTTTTGCTTGGGCTGAAAGAGTTTTAGTCCAAAGTTTTCAAGAATCGGCTCAGTGAGTCTTTGAAGTAATAAGTAAAAGAGCATCTGGGGAGCTAACCCTCCAACTGTTACTGGATTTACATCAGAATGAATCATTTACGCACCGACACGTCACCCAAAGTCGCCTGATTGGGGGGCAAACGAAACTTTCATCTGAACGGACAAAAAAGAAATGTCTCTGTTTTCTCAGGCTCTCATAAACGCAGTTATCCGCTTTCCCTTTACATATATCAGAATTAGGAATCTTCTATTTTAATGCTGATCTACCATAAACCCCCTTATCTACGAAACAACTGTCTTTTAGAGTATTGTTTTCTTTTTAATGGAAACCCACACTGCCACTTGTTGTATTGAAATCTGAGACAATAAAGCTTTAAATGACCATGTACCATGATGACCCTCTGCTACAGCAAACTTACCCTCTGCCTCTGTTCTGCTTATTCTTGTCTTTTGTCACATGTTCACCTGGCGTGTCGGTTCAGGGGTGCAGCGCTTGACAGGAAGTGATCTCAGAATGCAAACATGGGTCCAAATCAAAATACTTCCTTCATATTGATTTGTACTTGTTAAAACATTTGGACTTCACGAGCTTCACTTAACGTATTTACAGTATAGAAAAGATCAAACAATACAACCTGGTGCATACCTGGTAACCAGGTGTACACTGGGCACATACTGGGTTCATGTCTTTTTTTGTACCAGGTGCTGAAGAGGTAGGCTACATATCAGGTTTGTTTCTGGTGATAAAACACCAGCTAAAAGTTAGCTAAAGGCTAGGTGAAGCAAAAAGGCCGGCTAAATGTGACAAAGGGTTACCTAAAAGCCCTTCTTTGCTACGTTACTTAAAAGTAGAAAAAGGCGAAAAGTATCAAAAGCTTGTGAAATGTAGCTAAGGTAGCAAAATGGTAGCTGGAGTTAATGTAAAAAGTTAGCTAAAAGTATTAAAGGGCTAGCTAAAATCTAAAGGTGGCAAAAGGCTTGCTTGAAGCTAAGTATATCAAAAGAATAACTGAAAGTAGCAAAAAGCTAGCTAAAAATCAAAAAGTATCAAAAGCTTGTGAAATGTAGCTAAGGTAGCAAAATGGTAGCTGGAGCTAAACATGTAAAAAGCTAGCTAAAAGTATTAAAAGTCTTGCTAAAATCTAAAGGTGGCAAAAGGCTTGCTTGAAGCTAATTATATCAAAATAATAATTGAAAGTAGCAAAAAGCTAGCTAAAAATAAAAAAGTAGCAAAAGGCTAACTTGAAGCTAAATATACCAAAAGAATTGCTAAAAGTAGCAGACGGCTAGCTTGAAGCTAAAAGTAGTAAAAGGCTAGCTTGAAACTACACTCACTCTCATACAAGGCGGATGCCATTTCGCTCCATCTCCTGCTTTGTTGCTCTCTGTCTGTGTATGTTCTATTTACACATCTTCCGAAACTAAAACTACTGTTGTGGATTTGGTCAGCTGGACTTTCAACGCAATCGACAAAATCTTTTCAGGGTCCTGGAGAGCCCTCATGCCACACTGAGACTCACGCAGCAGGATACGTCATGGATCCGTGGTGGGGTTTGGGAGCTGATGTGTCTTATTGTCTCAGTGGGACGCCAAAGACGTTTATATACTGTAATTGGATTTATGATAGCAGGGTTTCTGCCCTCTGGCATAAGTGGATTCCTATGTTATCTGCTATTAAGGAAGACGGCAGCAGTATTTTCGGCCATGGCAAAACCGCCAAGTCTGTGTGAAGGTTTGGTTCGTGCTTTGAGTACTCAAATTCAGCTGATTTACGAGATAAACCAAAAGATGGAAGCGATTTGTGAGATTCGCAGGCCACCTGCAGCTTCTGGGACTCGCCAGCATGTTGGAGACGACCTTGAAGGAGCCTCGTAGGCACGGACCAGTGGAATGCCCATAAATCTGGCCATTTTGGGATCGAAAGTGCCAGCAAGACTCAAGACTGACAAGAAAAAACAGTCTGCCTTAAAAAAAATCAATGATGGCTTATCTGAATCTGACTCCCCCGGTTGGCCTAAAAAAACAGGCTGACTTATAAAACTTCTACTGGGCTATGTGTAAACTAAAGAAAAGCTTCAACTATCACACCCCCTCCACCCCGCGAGAACTTCAGTGTAGGCTTATCAGAACTATGCTGGCTGACCAACATCTTATCAGGACTATAGTCTATCTGGAAGTGCTTCATGGACAAATCTCACTGCCTTGCCATCAAATGTATATGTAATGTGCTTGCAGGCAGAGTTTTTTTTCTCTGTCTTAATTTGTGTCCTGATAGGACAAGGTGTGAGGATATCTTTTTTGTAATGCCACTATCCTATCCTCATGGATTTTTCCTCTTTTCTGTCTTAAAACATTCTGAAAAAGGATAAGGGGCTGCGCTCGAGTAGCAGCAGCAACGTGCACTCTGCACATAATCTCACTATATTTCGGTACAATAATAAAGCTTATTCTGATTCTAATCTCTAAAAGTAGCAAAAGGCTAGCTTGAAGCTAAATATATGAAAATAATACCTAAAACAAGCAAAAAGCTAGCTAAAATCCAAAGGTAAAAAAAGGCTAGCTAAACTCTGAAAGTAGTAAAACACTATAGCTTGAACCTAAATATATCAAAAGAATAGCTGAAAGTAGCAAAAGCTAGCTAAAATCCAAAAGTAGCAAAAGCCTAGCTAAAATTTAAAAGCAGTAAAAGGCTAGCTTGAAGCTAAATATATCAAAAATAATGGCTAAAAGTAGCAAAAAGCTAGCTAAAATCCAAAAGTAGCAAAAGTCTAGCTAAAATTTAAAAGTAGTAAAAGGCTAGCTTGAAGCTAAATATATCAAAATAATAGCTAAAAGTAGCAAAAAGCTAGCTAAAATCTATAAGTAGTAAGCTAGAAGCTAAATGTAACAAATTACTAGCTAATGTTGTTAAAGGCCAGCTAGCAAATAAAAGAAGCAAAAGGTTAACCCAGAGTATCAAAAAGGTCAATGAAATTAGCAAAAGCTAGTTAAAAGCTAAAATTAGCAATATCAAAAGGTTAGTTAAAAAAAGAAGGACAACAGCTATAAGCTAACAGAAGCATAGAAAGGTGAAATCAGAGCCAGTGTGCTTACACAGATTTTTTTTAAGCAATCAGATAACTGTATTTTTTTCTATTTCTTTTTTAATTTGCTTCAGTATATACAAGAAAATCTTAAATCTGGTTATTTGCAATGGCAGTTTTAAGTGGAACTGGATCTCCATTTGAAAAATTATTCAGTATGTAGGAAAAAGCCTAAATAAATAGCATCAATCTACAACGATTCTTAAGATATTGTCCTATGATCTGAAATCTTTAAACAACACATTAATTTTACACGAAATGCTTGTGAGACTCAGAAGTGTCATCGTTGATTCATTCGTAGCTTTAAACGTGTCCAAGAGGAACACTGGCACAGATGAGGAAAATCATTTAGGATCATTGATATCACATTTCTTCAGTATGTCCCTGATGCGATGACGAGGAGACGTGTTTGTGTTGTTTACGATTTTAAATCAATGAATCAAAATAAGATGCCAGTTTTCACCACAGCCTTTCATGGAACTTGTATCTTCTAATTTCTGAGGAGTAAAACAGAAAGTCATGGATGGAGTCAAAGCTCCAGGTGTAAGCTAAGCAAGGAGGGATACCCTGGTTTTAACCTGCAATGGAAGACAAACGTCCAAAAGCCACAAATACACGACACAAAAAGACAGAAAACAAATTACAAGTAAAAGGAGGTGCTAAACACGTGTTGGACATTAAATGACACCGACTGGCCTTGTTTCCTGAGACAAAAGTTTTAAATCGCTTACAGAAAACAAAAGTGCTTCAGTGCTGTTCAGCTGTTTTATTTGTAAAGTCTGGTGTGTCCGTGATTGAACGTCTGCACCTCGGAAGTTCCTGTTCCCCATCTTGTAGCGAAAAGGGGACATTAGAAATACCTCCGTCCATCCACGCACATTGTGAGCATGGTAAATTAAGAAATGTGAAGTACAGATTTCCATTTTGGTGTGTGATGACGTCTAGACTTAAGAAATGTTCCTTTCGAAATTTGGCATGACAAACATTTGTGTGTAAACCAACCACCCCGAGCATTTGAGGAAACTACGCTTTCTAGTATTGCTCAAAAATATGGTTTCCTCAAATTATTGGGGTGGACCTTGTGGGGGCTGAAGTTTAATATGTTGTGGCCAAGGCCACCACTGGCCACCCCCTGGCTCTGCTGTTGCACCTCGTGGTTTCTTCTCACCAGGAGCCGACATTTTGTTCTGCCTCGGATGAACAAAAAAACAAACCGTTCTTCTCCACAGTGTAACGTCTACACTTGAGTATGTTGCATCAAAAACATTAAGGTCTCCTTGCATTCCCTGTTCGATTCTGGTCCAGAAAAACACTCAAGAACTACAAACATTCACTGTTCAAGCCTCAGCGTACCTCTTGTGTTGGCAGCTGCTTCTCACAGCTAGCATCATCCTGTCCCCCGTTAACGTTGCAACGAGTTGCACTGAATGTGTTTTCCTGTAGGAGACGTTAGAAAAGCACCTGAGATCCTTAAAGAACCAAAGGGAAGCAGTGAAACACAGACTAAAGAAACTTGCAGCACGGCAGTCAGAAATCACAGTGAGTTCTGCACTTTTTTGTTAAACGAGCTCAAATTTTATGAGCCGTCTTGAAACAAATGATGACAAAGTTAATATAAGTGTTGTACCTGACACAGAAACAGTCCTCAGTGATGAGAGAGAGTGTTGTACAGACGTACCAGGAGATCCAGATTGTTCTAGAGGAGGACCTGAGGACTACTTTGTCCCACCTGGAGATG
The DNA here is from genome assembly GCA_031762315.1 of Hypsolebias antenori. Classification (NCBI taxonomy): domain Eukaryota; kingdom Metazoa; phylum Chordata; class Actinopteri; order Cyprinodontiformes; family Rivulidae; genus Hypsolebias; species Hypsolebias antenori. Next base: position 18,659,237 of record JARVGS010001792.1, on the reverse strand, counting down.
GAGGAGCGAGCCGCTGTCTCTGCTCTGGACGGGCTCATGGAGAGGAACTGTGCTCTGATCCAGGAACTCGAGCAGGACCTGTCCAGCCTCTCGTTAGCCCTGAACTGTTTCGACACAGACCCGGATTCAATGGTACCAAAGACAAGAGTCAAAATCCAGTGAACTAAAATGTAATAATTATCTGTGGTTTTCTGCTGCTCCTCAGGTTTTCTTTACACCACCTGCACGGGACGACATGGACACAGTGGACAGGTATGTGTCAAGGTCCTGTATCGTTCAGCGTACCATCAATTACAGATGTTTTTAATGACCTTCCTCCCTCAGAGTGACGGATCTACTAAACCAGTCGGACCCGAGCAGCGTGAGCCTGGATGAAGCTAAAGCTGATCAGATCCTCAGCCTCGCCACCGGCCTGCTTCAGCTCGTCTCCTCACAGACCCCTTTGATCAGGAAGCTCCTGCAGAGCTGCAAGTTCTCACTTCATTTTTATACATCAGTCAAAACAACTTGACGTCTAACATCAGTTTCATGTCAATCTAGAGAAACTGCATTTACTCAGAAGGTTTAGCGTGAAGCTGAGCGTTAAGAACAGCTGAAGAAGTTTAAAATTAGATCAGGGCTATTCAACAAAACTGCTTGGGTGGTGGGGGGAGGGTCACAGTTTCTGAAAGCCAGCAGTTCAGGGGCCTGACCACCAGCGTTTAAAGTCATTATATAAATAAACCAAGTTTTACAATGATCTACCTTTAAAATTTGTCTTTTTTTATATTGCACTGGATCAGGAATGCATTAAACAGAACCCTAACCCCACCACAAAAAATAGATAAATATATAAATAAATATATACATTTATGAACTCTGGTGGGCTGGACGGAAGTCACCTGCGGGCTGGAAGTGGTCCACAGGCCGCCAGTTGAATAGCCCTGGCTTAGTGGTTAAAGCTGAAAGAAGCTGAATACTAGAATAGCTAAAAGCTTAAGGGATCCATTAGATAAAATGTTAAAAGAACCAAAATACCTGACAGGGACTAAAAAAAGTAAAAACACAACTAAAAGTAGCAGATGCGCCTAAAAGTTTCAAAAATGTTAGCCTAAAGCTAAAACGAATAAAACAAGTGCTTAATTTGAGCTGGCTCCTGCTGGAACAGGATCTGGAAACTCTTATTTTGACAGGGTGCGTTCCATTATCTGTTTGTTTGGATCCGGTAACTCTCAGTCTTTCTAATAAGAAGGTCATGAACAAAGATGACTGCCTTGAATGAATAAAACTTATATTGGATATGTAATGTGAAAATAATTGCATAAACACTAATTTTAAACACAACACAACTTAATATCACATACAGCTGCCTCTTCAAGTAAGCATTTCCACCTCCACCTTTAAAAAAATATCCGCCCCTAAAAGAGTGGTGGGGGTGAGGGTTGCGCTAACAGTCGTACCTGGGCAGGAGCCCACAGGCAGCCTCCAAGAACAGACGGAGGAGGCGCCTGGAGGTTTCACATGTGGAGTCGGAGAGTAAATTCAGCAAAGAAGAGCCGGCTCGGAATCATCAAGTGTGGGGGGTAGGATATATAGATATTCTTTATTTTGAACAGTTAAAAAAAATTTAAACAATGGCATAAACAAATAAAAATATAAATATTTCCACCAGAATATTCTGGAAACAAAACAAAACATGTTCAAAAAAGGGAACAGGTAGAAGCAATGGCTCATCTAGTCCTGTCCCTAAACTTACTTACACATTCTGAACCAATCCAGATTTGTAAAAATAATTAAGAACACAAAAAACACACAGTGTGGACCAAAAATAAACAAAAACAAAAAAATGCAGGCAGAAGCACAAGCTTATAAAACCTTCACTTTGTTATACATCAAAATTAAAGCAACAGAATATTATCCTGTATATTTGTTTTTTCAAACATATCAACGTATTCCAGCTCAATAAGCTCATAAAAAACGAAACACAAAAAAGGAAAAGCAGAAAAAAAAGGAAAAAAAATAATAAAAATAAAAAATAAAAAAACACTCAAGTCCTATTATATTTATTTAGTAAATTATTTGTATATGTTTTTTTTTAATTTAAAGATTGAAAAACACAATTGAAACTCCTTACGACAACTATTCCACACCTGAATCCCTCTGACTGAAGTACAGTTGTTTTTAATATTTGTTCTAACCTTTGGTTTTTTAAATAAATCCTTCTCTCGTAAATCATAGTTTTTCTCTTTAATTTTGAACCACTTTTGTATACAGCTTGGAAGGAGTTCATGAGCGTCACACATAATCACATTAAAGTTCCATTGAAATTTGCTCTGTGAGTTTCTTGGACTGTTGGGCAAATTTAAAACGTCTTACCCGTGTGGCTGCATAGACTGAAGCTCCTTGCTTCACTAAGATGTCAGCGATGCCTACATGTCCTTCTTGTGCCACCAGGTGCAAGGGCGTTAATCCACTCTGGTGACAGGAGAGTCACAAAACAAATCATTTCGGACTTTGTTTTATTTTAAATCAGATTTAAAGGGTTTATTCTTTTATTGATATGTTCTGACTTTGTTGCCGAGGTTGACGTTGGCCTGTTTGGAGATGAGCAGCGAGACCATGTCGGGCCTTCCTTCCTGCGAGGCCAGGTGGAGCGGTGTGATTCCCTGCAGAGACTCAGCGTTGGCTGAAGCTCCGTACTGCAGCAAGCTGTTCGCCACCTCCACCTGGTTCTGCTTGGAGGCAATGTGCAGGGCAGTGTAGCCATTCTTTGGAAAGGAAATCAGCTGTTTTAGGACAAATGTATGTTTTTTTATGTAACACAATGTGCTTAAAATGTGTTTTTGTTTGTTTACCCTTGCAGCACTATGTGGTGACCCTCCTTTGCTAACAAGTAAGTTAACTACGTCCAGGTTGTTGTGATGTACAGCAACATGCAGTGGAGTCAGACCATTCTATAAAATAAGATGCAAAGTTTTTTTTTTATTACAAAAAATGTTCTTTATTGATCTTTTTTTGCTTTGTCCCAAATTTAAAACGTAAATCTGAGTTTATTTTCCTCACCTTTCCAGCTGCATTTGGGTTGGCTCCTCTCTCAAGCAACAGCTCAGCTACATCCACCTTACCGTACTTGGAGGCCACATGTAACGAAGTAAAGCCTTTCTACAGAATCACCAAGAGGTCAGTGGGAACAATAGATTAGTTACTGTTCTGGACGATGGCAAACAAATGGAACACACATTTCAGCAGATCAGTTGTACCTTGGTCATCTTGGTCTGCTGCGCCTGCATGTCCAGGAGGATGCGAACAGTTTGAACATGGCCTTCCCGGGAAGCGATGTGCAGAGGTGTGTGTCCAGCTGTGGTGGTGGAGTTGGGGTTGGCTTTGTGCTCCAGCAGAAGCTTCACCAGCTCCTTATGACCCATCCGAGCAGCACAATGCAGCGGGGTTTGGTCGTCCTGTGGCACCAAGCATCATGAAGCATAACAAGCACCTTCAGTACATTTGTTTTTAGGTAAAGTTAATACATAAAGTGCATTAGTTTGTTTTTATAGAACTTGTGCTTGTGTTGTTGTGATTAAAAAAAAAAATCTACCTTGGCCTTGGCATCCACTGGTGCTGCATTCTGCAATAAAAACTCTGCAACCTCATAGTGTCCTGCTCGAGACGCCATATGGAGAGGAGTCTCTACTTTCTGCTCCCACAGACAAACCACACAGCCAGATTATGTTTTGTGTTCTATATTTAAGCTGGATGTAAATGCACTGTGAGGTTCTCACCACATTTGAAGCGCTGGGAGAAGCACCTTTCTGCAGAAGGATCTTCACAATATTAAGATGACCCATAAAAGATGCCACATGCAGCGGGGTTAGGCCAGACTGTTCAAGAGATTAACAGAATACAAGAAGTTATGAAGAAACAATTTTTTTTTTAAATTCATGATCCTTGTTTCCTTTCTTACTTCCGTCACAGCTTCTATTGATGCAGACTGTTTGAGCAGGAGGTCCATTACACGCATGTGGTTCTTTTTACAGGCAATGTGCAACGGAGTAAAGCCGTTCTGCAAACACAAACCCATCACTGTCAGTGTAATAGTAAAACGACAGACGGTTTTGCATTAACAGATAAAATTAGCATTTCATGTTAGCATTTGTCCATCAATAACCCATGGGCTAACAGCTGTCAGTCAAAGAGCTTTTCGTGGTTTCTGGTGTAACCAGCAGACTTTAGGTAGATTAGTGTTTCTAACCAGAGCTCTTGAGTTGGGTTTGGCCCCTTTGTCCAGCAGTACTTTGGCCATGCGGTGATGCCCGCAGTGTGCTGCCACATGCAAAGGAGTGAGGTGGTCCAGGGTGATGTCATCAATCTCTGCGTTGTACTGCAGCAGCTGCTTGACACAGTCCATGTGGTCTCCCTGCGCTGCCATGTGGATCGGAGACAGACCATTCTGCAACACAAGAAGAAATGAAGACTCCGTCACAAAGAAAAGATCAGCAGAAAAAGCAGTTTAATTTATTAATAGCAGCAGACTGAATAAGCTCACTTGTCTGTGCTCAAATAAGATATTTTACATATTCCTTTCAAGGGGATAGTTCAGTGTTTTTGAAGCTGGCTGTGTAGAGTACAAATGAGCAGCCAGTATGACAGAGCAACTTCAGTTTGGAGAAGCAGTGGATACCTGTCAGACAAACTGGTTGCCTCAAAAAGCAAAAAGGCAACTCGTTTTTGGTCAATTATAAAACTCAACCTTTAAAAAAAAGTCACTTCAAGCCAAGGCAGAAAGCTAGCTGAAGTTAGTGTAAATCATCTTACATTAGCACTAATCAGCTATTATTTGAGTGGGGATTAGATGAAGTCCATTAATGATCTGAAGTTAAATTCAAACCACACTGCTGAGAATTTCTGTTCCAAATATTTTTAGACCAGTGGAATTATTAGTCACTGCAAACACACACATGCATTGCAGCATAAACAAAAAGTCATAGTTTGTCATGGTTTTAAAGGGCTTTGTTCACTTTTACCATTTTGACTTTGTTCATCTTGGGTTTTGGGTTTCATTGTGTTTTGGATTATTGTTTTCTCCATCTCCATTAGATATCCCAAATAATTCCTGGTTTCAGCACCTTAGACACCACCTGACTCCCAGTAGTAATCGGCACATTTGTTTCCACTCTGTGTGGGTCTACTGTACGAAATGCTTCTTGGCTTTCCTTCATCAGATGTCAGATCCTCGTGTTAGTTCCTGCTTAATTAAACTTCAAGTTTTGATCTTGAATCTGCTTCAGGCTCTCTACATTTGAGTCCAACAAGCCACATTTTTATGACTCAAATGTTGAAAAGGCATGAATAAATAAACTGTCTAATGCAAAACACAACAAGGTGCATAATTTGATTTAGCAGCAGTTTTCTGTTGAGTTTTGGCCAGTTTTATCAAAAAGATGGAGAAGTATAAAAGGTTATTTTGGCTATATGTAGTTTTGATCAAAGGTGTCTGTTAAGGAATCCTCCATACATCTTCAGCCTGATCGATTCTGACTGTACTCCACAAAGGTACGTCACAGAACCTGACTGAAAAGGTAAACCTGTAGGAGACGTGAACTGTTTTTTTTTTTTTTTATCCCATGGAGGTTACCTTGGTCTTTGCTTGGATGGGAGCCCCGTGATCTAACAGGATTTCTATAATTCTGACATGCCCATTTCTGGCTGCACAATGCAAAGGCGTCAACTCATCCTGAAAAGACAGTATTGTTTATGACTCAGGGGATGAAGCATCACATAAAAAAAGACAGAGAGATATGATAGCTGCCATTTGCACCTTTGTCTTGGCATCGATCTGTGCTCCTCGATCTAGCAGGAGACGGACCATGATAACGTTCCCCCGCCTGGAAGCGATGTGTAGAGGGGTGATGCCGTTCTACAGATGCATAGACAAAATAAAACAAGGACAAGAGGCTAACTGTCTATCTTTACAAGGGTAGGTATATAATCTCTTACCTTTGGGGTGAAGTTGACATTTGCTCCTCGATTGAGCAGCAGTTGAGCTACATTCAAGTTTTCATAGTGTGCAGCAATATGGAGGGGAGTGAATCCAGTCTGCAGAGCACATGCCACTACTGATATTTTTGCATTTTAGACAAACAAATCACAAAAACACATCGAACACAGCGGTGTCTTCAGAACAGCATCGGAAAAGCACCTTGCTGAGGACATCAGGATTAGGGTCATTCTGCAAAAGCACCGCCGCTGTGCGTGTGTCATCGTTTCGGGCAGCAATGTGCAGGGCAGGGAGGCGGACCTTTCCCTTGGTGCCGTAGTTGATGAGCAGGGCTACAACGTTCTCATGTCCCTGTTGAAGAGCCACAGCCAGAGGAGTAAATCCATCCTGCAGCAAACGAGAAGAGAGAGCGAGTCAGAGGGAGAAAAGAGGAACGTGATGAGTGGAGATCATGAAAAAACCTGAACGGAAACAAAGCGAGTGAATCGGCAGGGATGGGTTTGAGCAATTTGGGATGTTATTGTTTAAAACCTTCTCTCTCAAGTCCTTTGGTACCTCAGTTGGAATGCTCTGACTGGCTCCGTTCTCCAGAAGAAACTTCACAACCTCTAGATGGTTTTCTTGTGCAGCCATGTAGAGGGGAGTGAAACCCTTCTGTCTCAGCAAGACACACGACAGGGGCACGTGTACAAACACACAAACACACACACAGACAGAAACACAGACAACACAGCAATAGAAAGTCACAAATGTCCACACAAGGATGTACGTGGAGAAGAAGCAAGCACAGAAATAGCGAACAAACAGACACAGTTTAACAGATGGAATTGCAGTAAAGTTACTACAATGGATTCACAATAAAACCCCTGTGAGCAGCCTCAGTGTCTCCTGGGACACTGCTGTGTGAGAAAAGCTCGGGGTCTCACCTGAGACTGAGCGTTGACATTGGCCCCATAGTTTACCAGCTCTGTGACCACCTGCTCCTGCCCTGCCAGGGCTGCGATGTGCAGGGCTGTGTTCCCTTTCTGTTAAAACACAAGAACAAAACACACAAGACCGTTAGAGGCCCATCAGCTGTTAAAATACTGAATGTGTTTTCTGAACGTCAGGATTCAAATCAAAGTCTGTTTAAAAATTGAAAATTCAAATCTTAAGAGATTTTAATAACAAATAGTTTGGTAACACTTTATAATAAGGTACACAAACTTTGCTTAGCTACTAGGGAACGCTTCAGGAACGATTCAGGAGCTAATGGGTGGTTAACCAGTACTTATTGGAGAACACACAGCCAAGCCTTATTAGGGAACTACTGGTTAGTTACCTTGTAAACGAAGAGGAACTAATCAAGAATTAATGGGTAGTTACCAAGAAAACCAAGGAGGAATGAATCAAGAGCAAATAGGGAGTCAACCAGTACTTACTAGGGAACACACAGCCAAGTGTTATTAGGGGACAACTGGTTTGTTACAACATAAACAGAAGAGAAATTTTCCATGTTGGTTCTGAATAAACCCTGCACCAGTGAGGTCACAGCTCGTAATTTTCAAAAACCTGTTTCCTAGTGATTACTGATTTCACTGGATTTTCTCTTTTGTAAACCTATTGGTTAACTACCCATTAGCTCCTGACTCGTTCCTCTTTGGTTTCCTTGGTAACTACCCATTAGTTCTTTATTAGTTCGTCTTCATTTACAAGGTAACAGACCAGTAGTCCCCTAATAAGGCTTGGCTGTGTGTTCCCCAGTAAGTACTGTTAACTACCCATTAGCTCCTGATTTTGTTTCTGAGACGTTCCCTAGTAACAAACTGTTAACAATGACAAATAACAAAATAACAAAATGTTGTGTACCTTATTGTAAAATGTTACCAATATTTTACTATTCACTGCATATTTCTGTCAATTAAAAAAAAAGAACTTCCTGTAAAGAAGGACTATCGTAACTGTCTTCGTAGAAGAGATTTTCTCCTTTTCCTTCGAAACTTTTTAACTAATTCTAAATTGTTTTCCTCCCTTAATTTCTAATGACCTTACTCTTGTTTTAAACCCATTTTAAACCCTTCACCAGCATATAAAGCTCTTCTTCGTCTTAAAAATATTCAAGATGATGCTGGTCAGTCACAAGAGACCCACTGGCTCTTGACTTTTTCGCTCTGCTCACCAGGTGGGTGCACGTTTACCAAAGCAAGAGCCTTTTACAGGTTGTTTTTTTCTTTAACTTATGACTGCATTTCACAGGATTTTGACATGTAGTGCTGTTTGCAGTGTTTTACCTTTGTGGTGGTCTCCAGTGTGATTCCATTGTGAAGGAGCTCCAGCACCATTTTGACGTGGCCCTCTTTGGAGGCCAGGTGAAGCCCGTTGAGCCCATTCTGAGTGAGAGAGAACAGCAGACCTCATACTGAAGGGTCCCACACACACTCCAATAATAGGTATGAAATAACACACACAGTGACATGAAGACCATGCCAACTGAATCATGTCACAGTTACCAAAGCACACACTGAAGGCAAATACTTAATAGTGGACACAAAGCATGCAATACTTCCAGATTTAAAGTAATTAGCCAAAAAAAAAAAATCAAAATCAGCATAAGGATTTTTTCCCCATACACAATGATTAAAGGAGGAGGAGGAATGGGATGGCAGGCGGAAGGTCTCATGGCTGGGAAGAATACAAGCCGTGTGGGATAGGTCTAACCTCACACAGCCTTCCTTCAGTCGCACAGGACATGTGAGGTTGGACCTTTCTCACACCGCTGATATTATTCCTCTGAGTGGGGAGACCACAGCACACCATCACTGCACTGGAGACACAGGGGGGGAAAAAGACGGGAAAAGAAGCAATAGTGAACGTAAAAACAAGTAAAAAATAATGATAAAGTTGTATGGAAGATGTTAGACGGACTGAAAAGAACTACAAAGGGAGGGCAGGGATGAGGCAGAGGGATGTGGATGTCACAGTTGGACCTCCACCTGGACAAACTCCATCATTTTGGCCCAACAAAACTCACTGTGGAGGTTAAAGTGACAATCTACAGCGTTTTTTTAAAAAAGTTTTTGAATCTGTGCAAATTTCTGTGCAGTATGAAAGAAATCTGAAAAATGAATCCATGTACTTTTTTTTAATATATTAAAGATGGTCGGAAAGAATTTAAAACTTTTTAAACTGCAAAGTACTGCATGTGCAAAACACTGTTGCCTTATTATAAAAGAGCTGCAGATGATCACTTTACCTCAAACATGCAGTAGTTTACATCAAACAATGAGACGATTACACAATGAATTCCAAATATACATTAAAATTAAACCGTAACACGGATGAAAGTCTTGCAAATCCACAGCATTATGTTACTGGACAGGCTTTCCTTTCCTTCTGAGAACAACACGAGGGACTGAGGGATGTTAGGTTAATGAGTCAGATGAGTCTCTCATGCTCACATGCAAGATTTCAGCCAAGGTTCAAGTACTTGAGGGCATCAGTGTTAGACCAGTAATCTGCTTCCACCTGGACTCTTTAGAAACAACATTTAGTACCTCCTCTGTAGACACTGTAAAGTCTACCTGTCACCTCCGAACTGATTGTAACGCTGACTAACCATGCAGACGACAAGCAAACAGGCTGAGAGCAGCACAATGTTCGACCCATGCACACTGGACACTCAGAAAACAGAAATATAATCACAGTTAATGGTGGTGCACAAAACTTGAGCAAAACATGATGCAAAAAGGTCTGATTGTTTAGTTTGGAATGCTTTCTGTAACTTGCAGGATAAACTCATTCATACTGGCTTCAATTTCCATTATACCATATTTCTGGTCATTTCAGAACCAAATATAAACACAATTACTTCTATTATTTTTATAAACACAGTTCCTTAGATTCTACCAACTTTTCTAATATCATACTGCTATTTTAATTTATCTATTTATTCATTTTGAGTGGGGATTAGATGAAGTTCGTTAATGATCTGAAGTTAAATTTAGTCTGTTAGGAAGCATCAAAGTCTAAAACTCTGGTTACAGTAAATGAGGGGCAGATTCAAATGTCAACAAATAGTCTAATAGTTCTGTTTCAGTGTTTGTACAGTACAATGAAAAGTCACCCAACAAGGAGCTAAAACCTGTCTGTATAGTCTAAATAATCCCAGTTGATGACTTGAAGTCAAATTATTTAATCTAAGGACTGTGCTGTGTCTCACCTGATTGGCTGTGTTAACATCAATGCCATTTTTGATGTGCTCCAAGGCCTTGTCCAGGTTGCCAGATCGGGCGGCTCGGAGAAAACTGTTGCCAGCGTCTGCCTAGAAAGAAAACAAAAGTGGGGACATGGGGGGAGGAAGTGAAGGATTTACGAGAAAGTAAGAGACACAAAGGAAGAAGAGGAAAAGTGGAGAGGGAGTGTTTGGTTAGTAACTTTGTGAAAACAGTGGGTGCACAGAGCGAGATGGCACTTGTCCACCAGTTTTCCTCTCATTTCACTCCTCCCATGATCTGCGGTGCAGTTTAAATATCTGCTTCTGCAGCTTGGAATCATGTGACTCGGGCCGTGGCAGCTTCAGAAAACCTTGAAGACTATGTGTCTGTCCTCTGCTCAGGTGACGAGGCACGACAACGAGCGTAGAGTCTGTGGAACTCATGTTGCGTCCAGCAGCTCTTTGGGCCTGATGTTTGGATTTCATGTGCGTTTGAATGAAAGAAAGTGTGAAGCTTCTGGGGGTCCTGGCCGGCACATGGTGCGTTTAGTGTTTTCGTCTGTGTTTTGTCTGTGTCTGAAGGCGTCAAGCCTCTTCCAGGCAGGCAGGAGTGCTGCTGAAACAGGATCACTCATGCGGCACTGGGGGACAGCGGGCGAGGGAGAGGAGGGGAGAAAAGAGAAAGGGGGTAGCAGGACTGGAAACAAAAAGGAGGAAATCCACAGGCAAGAACTCAAATGCGGCAAAATCTGCACTTTCTTTTCATTCATGTAATCTCCTCTCCCACTCCAGTCCCTCTGCGTCTCACCAAATATCTCAACATGCTGGTCAGGAGGAAAAAACACTGCTTGTTGACATATATGTAGTCCTCCAGTGTACTAACCTTTCCTGTGTTAAAAAGGAATACTCCCAAATGTCTGCAGAGCGCTATAAGAAAGAGCTTTATGTTTTGTTGACTGTCAAAAAGAGGCAACAGCCCTGTCACAACAACAGAGAGGGGGGAAAGGGCCTAACAGAGAAAAGATCCACATGCCTGAGGTGGAGGCATGGCAACAAATGACACAACACACCCTCAGCATGACACTAGAGGAACAGAGCTGTGCAAAGAAATGGATCACTGAGGGGAAAAAGGATTCTGCTGGCAAGAAAAGTGAGATTTCACGACGAAGGTGCTTCCAGCTGACTGTGGCTGTGAAACAACGTCTGACAAATCTGTCCAAGTTCACACAAAGTCTAAAGTCACTTCAAGCCCCGTGCAACAGTCTTTCTTTAAAGTTCTAAGTGCTTGTGAGACACAGTTATAATGTTTGTACACACAGTTTGTTCACTCAGCTTACAAATTAAAACAAGCACACAAAAATAATGAGTCTCACACGGAGACAAGCACCTCCTCTCTTCAGGCTGCAATAAACTGACCCCAGCAGAAATCCGAACATACAATCTCAAATGTACGGCCACGGTTGTCACTAAACCGGTACACAACAAACCTAGATGCTGCTTTTGCAGCTTTTGTATAACCCGTCTGATTTTTTTTTTAGCAATACCTTAATGTTGACGAGACATTTGCAGAATCCACCACAGCAACACAAAAACTTCCTCTAACAGACACAGCTGAAGCAACAGTGTAACCATATGTCTGTTCTCACTATAGTAGCAGCATCATAACACTGAGGTGACCCTGGTTTAGGCCCTTTCAGAGTCATGCTCTTTAGTTTAGTATTTTCATGCACGTGTCTACGTGTTAAGTGCGATTACCAGCTTACGTCAAGAAGTGAGCGTGTGGTGTGTTAAGATAAGGATGCAGGAGAACCACACCCGCTGAAATGGTATAAACAGGTACGGACAGCAGACACAAACCGAGCAGGCTAAAGCTGTTATGAGGCAGCTACTTTGGTACATTTTGCTGGATATGTTTTGGATGAATTGCCCCCTCCACCTCCCACTCACTTTACCCTCTCATTATTCCCACAAAGCGTGGACAAGCCTCAGGCTGTTGGGCTGAGCAGAACCGGGCAGCCACATTAATCACACTGTTTGGAGCAAAAGAAGCAGACAATGGGCTTTTGCAGAAGCTTTTTGGTTAACACTGGCAGCATCAAAACACACAGTCGTGCAACGTGGACGGAACTGACCTCAAAGGAAGAAAGAGCACAGTTTCTCATAATGAAGGCCCGAATTATCAAATAAAAAGAATCCAGAATTGTCATCTAACACAGAAAAATCCATTCACTTTCCCTCAAACTCCCTGTTTATTATAGTTTGTCTTTTGTTCTCTAACTCCTGGTTCTTATAATTGTTCCTCTCCTGCTTTTGGTCCCTCAGCTGGTGCTGCAGCAGGCACGATGACATCACTCCCCTTAAAACAATGCACATACGTGTGCATCCATGTTCAAAGCATAACCAACGGTCCCCGTCTTCTGCAACAGACCAATTTTTATGACAATGACACATTTTTTTCACAATCAAATGTGCTTTTTGGTGACAGTTCTGAGTACGTCAGTCTGTGTCTTCATGTGTGATGGGGAGACATAAGATGAAAAGTTTCAGAAAATGGAAACCAGACACAAACATTTTCATTATTCTGAATCTTTTTTACAAGTTTTAGCCCATATATTTTGTCAGGAACCACTCATTTAGCGTTAAACCAGCTGGTTCACCTACTTTGTAAAATCTGATCAGATCTCATTACTGAACGTTAGGAAATCTCAGATTATTTTGACATTCACCACCTGAGCACAACTCCTTTCAAAGAACTTTAAAATAAATCTTTCTGCTAAACAGCTATTTAAATAGCATTTCAACACAGAGAAAACTTCCCCTTGCAAACACAAACGCACATAAATTTGCAGAGCCAGCACCAGGTGCAAATCATAAATAATTTAAGTGCACATCCAGCAAAAATGGTGAAAATAGGGTGTCTCCGTATGTTCAACATGTCACGGGTTGACTTGCTCTAATTTTCTGAGCTTTAAACCACATAAACTGTGTCTTTTTAAAGCTCACTTAGCTCCAATATCCTGATCTGTTTGAACTTATTGAAAAAAAAAAAACATTTGAGAATAACTGTAAGTGCCAGTTATGTTAATCCCCACAGTTTGCTTTTAACACATTTATAATCACATCTTTCTACTGACTTCACATTTTCTTTTTTGCAGATTTCTATCTTTCATCCCTCCAGCTTCTTAAAGAGGAGTTGCCGGCAGCCTGTTTCCAGCAGCAGCAGCAGAGATGTATGAAGTGTAAAAGTCTGGTGGGATTGCACGTTTGTAGGAAATGTGGCACTAAGCTGAAACTGTTACAATCTTCAACCCAACACCACCTGTCTGTCTGTCTGTTTGTGTGTTTGCCTCCACTCCTTGGATGTGTTGAAGGAGACTGTCCCACTTTTACTATTTACTTTCTCACACTCTCAGGGACCCCCGCTCTGCAGCCCACTGTTTGTTCCTGGTCTCTTTTTAAGCAGCTCTGCTGCAGCCTCTGCGCTCGTAGATGAGATTGTCATGGGTATTATCGTCATGGTTATTGTGACCTTATTGTGAATTACAAAGAGGGTGAAAGCCATCGGGTGAAGATGGGGTCTGTGATCCAAAAAAATCAGATGAATTTATGGTAAACATGCTGCACAGTTGCACAACAGTATTTTATTTATTATTATTTTGATGTGAGAAAACAACAGTTGTTGCTCTGATTTTATATGAAATCATCAAATATATTGGGTCAAAGATTGTAAAACCAAAATTTAACATATGCAATATCGGAGCTGTAATATGAATGATGCTTCATTGTGTCCCCTGGGAAAACAGGTGCAACCCCCCACCCCCCCAACCCCAGCAATCCATTACTGGGGAGGGGTACAATATTTCTTCTAAAGTATTAGAAATAAATACAGCACAGATGTCTTTCATGTTAAGATGTGACTGGGAGGTTTTAAAAAGTAGCCACAAAGTGTAATAAATTAACTCAATATGTTTCTTTTTGTACATTTTGACTAGATAACATGAGCTAGGAAAATTTAAAAAAAGTTTTCTTATAAAACACACTAACAATATGCAAAACATTTAGCAGGACTGAAACTGTAAGAATTTGTTTACGTGATACACAGCGCAAAAAAAAGATGTCTTTGTACTTTTTCTTAAAATGTCATAAAGTAACGGTGGGTGTTTTCTGTAAAGTGACCTTTTCTTTTTATACGTGTTCTCTTTATAAAGTGATTGTAAAGTAAGTAAGATGCCGTAAATTCTATAAACAACAAATATAGATAAAGAATGTATGAAATAAAAGAAAGTGTAAGTTTGAAGAACAACTTTGGGGTTAAAGTGCAGCTTTTATCTTAGACCTTTAAGGCATATATAATCTGATAAGTTTGTCTGACTTAAATCTTTAAGAAATTTTCATTTTTCCAGAATATCATGTATTATAATAATAATCCAATCTGTTTATTAAGCTTGCATTTGACAGAAATTTTGTTACTTGCTTTTTGTTGTTAATGGTCTTAACAGGGTTTCTCCACACTTCCAATTTTTTAAATTCCAGACTCAGTACTCACAAGTATTCAGATTTTTCAGCTAATTATTAGGACATTTTGGAAGTGCACAAACATTTACTGACGATGTACAACACAGACTGGGGAACAAAATGGTAATCGACAACACATCTAAATCTGCAATTACATTTAAAAACAGTTACTTGTCCTTTTGGTGAACTTACGGTTAAACATTTGGTTCATGTCTTTCTCAGTTCAAGTCAAAGTTAACTTTGTAAAACAACATTCCCAATTCGAATAAAATGGGAAAAAAAAAAAGTGTAGTTTTCATGAATGTTTCTGCAACATCTGACAGTTTTGCTGATGTTACACAGTTTGTGAGCTTTTGCACAAAATTCACAAACTGTTTACCAATAAAAACCACCATTTGTAAATAATTAAAACAAAAAGTACTCTGCTTTTTAGAACAATTTATCTTAAAATAAACCCCTTTTTTTCACCCTATGCATATCCATACAAGCATACTTATAAAGTGATTTAAAAAAAAAAAAAAAATTTCACCCCCCCCCATAACGCCTTAGAAAACTTGTTTAAAACCATCTGTGGATAAATAATTCACTGAAAAAGTACAACGGTGTAGAAAAACAAAAGTCATTTTTCACAAAAAAATTATTTTTGTCTTTTCTAAATGTAATCCAGTACCTGACAAACCCCCAAACAGCCACAAAACACATCAGTGCCATGCCAATGCTGCTGTTGTTTCTCCACTGGGTTTTAAGGTAATTTACAATGAACATTTATGAAAAGAAACTTGCATAAAAAGGAAGGTAAAGGTAAGTTTCAGCCGAAATAAAAAAATGATTCTGAGATGATTAAACTGACAGCATTTGTCAAAGTTACTCAGTCAAAACAGAAGATATTTCTATGAGTTATATCATGAGCAGTTCAGTAAAATCCTACAAACACACCCACTTTTAATATAGAAACAAAACCCTTCAAATCATGAAATAAGCACCGGCACCTTGTGCACATCTTCTGTGCAGCATTCATTTGTAACTCAGTAAATTAAGTGGTCTGTTGTCTTCAGTTGATTTTGACCCTCTAATCAGTTTACTGACCCCTAGTTTACTTACCACTGCTAATCCTGGTGGACATCACACAATCTTAACATCAAATAGAGAAACAAATTAAAGCAAAAACAAGATTAAGTCGAGGAACTTACAACGATTAACACCCTACTTGCACTAATCGTGGACGCGCACGCATCACAAGATACTCCCAAGCAGTCGAGTTCACTGTGAGGTTTTGAAAGCCTTCACCACCTCCTCAGAGGGTTAGAGAATTCAATGTGTGTGCTGTGAATGAGGGAATCTGTTTGTTGATGGACAGAATCAGATGCAAAGTCACAACTAGAAATGGGATGTGGCAAAAAGAAAACGCAAACAGTGAGCAAACAAGCAAAAGGACAAACTGAATCAAATCAGCTGAAATCAAGAAGATTAATTACATGATTTTTTTTTTTTTGTGTGTTATAGTCAAATATGGAATAAAATGGTTTACAAAATGACGCTGGTGGAAAAATTAAACGCAGGTTGACATGAGAGTCAGACATTCCTAATATAAAAATCCGTCCAGGAAAAGTTGCACACAGTGAGACAGAAGAATAAAATATGGAGGCAGCTAGAGGTCCAGTCAGACTGGAACGGGAGGAAAGTGAGACAGAGATGGCAACGTGCTGGTACTCACTCCAAAAGTGACGGTCTTGACTGGCATGCCTGTTGGCCCTCCACTGTCTCTGTCTGAAGTTTTCTGTTCCTCTCAAACTTACAGCTTCTTTTCTGTTGCCCCCTGCGAGTGTTCTGGTTCAGGGCACGCACACCCCCATCCTCCGTAAACACAGACTCACACACACACATACATGCACACGCAGAGCCAGACGCACACACTTGAGTAAGCATGGTAGGTGGAGAGACCAGAGAGGGTGGGGGCTCGGTGGATGGGGGGCCGGGGTTTTATCTCTAGAGGAATGCTGCCTGTATCTAAAGGCACACATTTCACACACAGCTACAAACAACCAGGGACCCCACCGACTCCCCATCCTGACACCATCCTGCGCCTTGTTTACTACTTTTGCCCCAGTCTTTCCACTCATTTTCTCAAACTTTGCCTCACTTAACTTCAGTTTTCTTCCTTCTTCGTCTCCATGTTTTGTTTTCTGTCCTAACCCTAACCCTAACCCTAACCCTAACCCCAACCCTAACCCCAACCCTAACCCCAACCCTAACCCCAACCCTAACAGTCCGTTTTCAGCTGCACCTTCTCTACCATCTAAACCTTTCACATTTCCCTCCCAACTTTATCCCTTCAAATGCTTGTGCCTTCCTCCCGGCATGCCACGCCCCATCTCTGTGTCTCCTGTATGTTTTCTGACAGCCAAATAAATGTGTTTTTTTTGGACCAGGCAATAACAGAATGGTGAAGGGCTACTGTGGCGAATGGGGCTGTTTTAACGTAGCCGCGCTGCATCAGTCTCTGAGGTGACTTACAGTGACAAAGCACCTAGTTGGGGTGTTTGTGTGTTGGAGCAGGGGTTCCTGCCACCGCCAAGTGACAATAGGGCCAGACACATGGGGTATGGAAGGGAGTTTGGGGGGGGGGGGGGGGGGGTG
>JARVGS010001792.1:18625515-18636434 GCA_031762315.1 Hypsolebias antenori | reverse complement strand
TACCGGTATATATATATATATATATATATAACATTTACAAATTATAGTAAGTTTGAGGAGTACACATTCATTTTCCATCCTGGACCAACAGGTTCTGGTTTATTAACAGAATAAACACACAAGACGTGCTGTGTTTATAAATTTAATGGAGCCAGGAGGTTGACAGTGTTAAATAGAACAAAGCCAGGGTTAGCCATTTCTTGTTCCTTTATATCACTGTTGCTAAACTAGAGAATTAGCATGTCCTGTGAAAATGCAGCGTGAATGCTTATTGTTGAAGACTTTGCAGAAAAACAGCTGAAATTAACTAAAAACATGCTGAACTGTAGCTGAAATAGAACAAGCCTAAATTAGCAGAAGAAAGCAGAAAGACCACATATTTGAAGAACTGAGCTTAAATTAACAGGAATGAGCACATTTATGAAATTAGCTAAAGAAAAAACTGAAATTAGCACCAAAAAACAACTGAAAAGTAGCTGAAAAGGCAGAAAAAAGTTTTAACAACCAGAAAGAAGTGGAAAGAGCTGAAATGAGCTAAAAAAAAAAAAAAAGAGGAATTAACTGAAAAAGCTAAATTTAGCATAAAACAGCTAAATAGTAGCTGAAACAGTCAAAAATGTTTAAACTAGCAGAGATGGGCTGAAAGTAGCAAAAATTACCACGAAAAACTTGAACTTATCTGAGAACAGTTGAAATTTGCTTTAAAAATGCTGAAAATGTAGAACAAGCTTAAATTATCAGAAGAAAGCAGAAAGAACATTTTTGTTCAATTTGTCTGAAAGACACAGAAATGAGCACAGAAACTGAAAATTTTCTGGAAAAAAGTTGTAATTTAAAAAAAATAACAGTTAAAAGTAGCTAAAAAAGGCAGGAAGAAGCTTACAATACCAAAAGGAAGTGGAAAGAGCACATTTTTGCTGCATTGGGCTAAAAAATGTTGAAATGAGTGCAAAAATGTGTACAGTACTGGTAATTAGGTGAAAAAGCTCAAATTAACATAACAGCTAAATGGTAGCTGAAATAGCATAAAAAGTTGAAACTAGCATAAATAAGCTGAAATTAGCAGAAATAAGTTAGAAGAAGCACCAAAATGTTGTGGTTAGCAGAAAGAATCAGAAAGGAGCTCAAAAGAGCTGGAGCAACGCTTGCCTTGTTGATAAGGTGAATCTGTTGGACTTGGAGCTTCTCCTTTTAGCCACTTTCTCTGTTTGTTTGGATGTAAGATTTACTAACAGGTCTCTCTTGTAAATGAGTCTTCACGACTCAGTGTGACTATATATAAATAAAGGTTGAATGAAAAAGAAAAATGGCTGAAATTAGCTGAAAAAGTTAAAATAAATTTGCACAAGGAAGATGAAAGAAGCTGAGCCAGAACAAAATATGAAAGGAGGAGTTAAAGGTTGTAAACACATCTAAAGATTTGAAGGATGTAAAATGAGCTCAGTGCATTTTATATGGGAAGAAAGAGGCAGAAAAGGCTAAATGTTTCTAAAAGCTAAAGCTGCACTAATACAAAAAGTCAAAGCATACTTCTCCTGAACAAGCTGAACATTTTGATTTATGATTTGTTGAAAAAGCACTAAAATTGTGGAAGAGAAAGATGGGGGGAAAAAAGCATACAGAAGAAAAATGGATCACAATTGTGTAAACATTCACACGATTTCAGATTTCTAAAGTTTTTGAAAAAGCATTAGTCTTCTCTTGTGCATTTCCATAAAAAACAAATAAAAAATAAAATAAAAATCATTCCCACATTCTCAGTGTTTGCAGAGGCACAAAACAAGGTCTCGCTCAAGTCTGATTCAGTGCTTTGTTGTTGTTTTTTGTTTGTTTGTTTGTTTGTTTTAAAAAGACATGTTTTAGAGAGTTTAACCATTAGTTGCCCCTGCTACAGCCAATAAATGTGTCAATCTGTATCTGAATAATAAAACTGTC
This sequence comes from Hypsolebias antenori, assembly GCA_031762315.1. NCBI lineage: Eukaryota > Metazoa > Chordata > Actinopteri > Cyprinodontiformes > Rivulidae > Hypsolebias > Hypsolebias antenori. Next base: position 18,634,499 of record JARVGS010001792.1, on the reverse strand, counting down.
ACAATATCATCTCCAAACACTCAAGTTACTCAAAGGCATGCAAACAACTAAATAAAAAAAAACATACATTGAAATAATGAGAAAAACTATTGCAGACAAAAAATAAATAAATCAACTTGGTCTATTTTCACATTTGCACTCAAATTTCATTTAAATTTTAAAAATTCTGAATTTATTACAATCTGAACTGCACTCAAAGTTAAGGTAAGGGAATGTGGTTGGGATATTTGATCCTAAAAATGAAGATTTTTCTTGAGTCTACTTCTATCAAGCTCTGCTCCAAAGTAACTTCTAAGTAAAACATATTTTTTCACTTAAAGGGATTTAAATGTGACAACAACTTCAATAATGTCTGGTTTGACATATACATTATGTTTTACATATGTTTGATGGATCTTCCTTTACAGCTGAAAAATGTGTTTTATTTATCCAGTAAATGGCATTTTATACCTTATATACTTTTCATACTTTAACCACTGCCTCTTATATTTTCAAACCTTAGGTGAAAAGAGCAGGCTCCTGAGATGATCTAAGAAAAGTTTGGAGTTAAAGTCCTACCCTGAAAACACGATGGTATTACAGTTCGTATTCAGATGCTTTTTTTTAGTTGATTTGGATTAAAAGGAACCTCAGGGCTGTATGCATATGTTTTATGTAGTACGGTATGTATGTATGTATGTACCTGGTATATACTGTATATACAGGTAGTCCTCAGGTTACGACGGTCTCGAGTTACGACATTTCGTGTTTACGACGCACCTCCCATTAAAAAAAAAAAAAATTTACTATTATTTTGAATTTTTATTTTGAAGAGCCGAGTTACGCCATTTCCGGTTTCCGGTTTTAAACGATAGCGGCGGAGAAATACTGCACTGTACTCTCTAAAAAAAGCTAAGTCTGGTCCTCTAAACATTCAAAAAACAAAACTAAACTTGTTGGACCAAGCTGGACCGGCAGAAACAGGCAGCAGCTGTGGAAAAGTAGCTGTTTTATGGACGGCGGTTTTATGACGTAAACACAATGGTGAATTCAGAGGAGGGACGGAGGAAAACTGCTTCAACAGCATCTCAGTAGGAAATGAACTCTTTTTTCCCTTCATGATGGCTCCCAAATGTATGTTTTTTGATAATTATGTAGGATACTGTGTTAGTATAGGCTAAATACTTGGTAATACAGTACTGTACATGTATATATAGTGCAGTTTGTACGTATGTTCCGACTTACGTCAAATTCGGTTTAAGCCGCCGCCGTGAGAACGGAACTGCTTCGTAAACTGAGGACTACCTGTAATTTCAAAACCTTAAAATTAGAGTGGCATTTATTACAATGCAAACCACCTATAATGTATTTAGCTTCACTTGATACCTTGACATCATATCTTGATGAATAAAAAGTTGTGCATAAAATACTCATGCTAATAAAAAACAGGAAAATATACTAAATATAAAGTAAATGAGTAAATGAGTCCTCGAGGCTCAATGAGATTAACCTGCCTAAATAAAGGTTGAATGAAAAAAAAAAACTATAGAAGTAAAACTAATATACACCCACCTAAATCGTCAATGTATTTTTAACAATGGAAGATAATAAATTAAAGCCTATAAAGATCACAGATGGTTGAATGATAAATGTTTATATTTTGTTCCGGTCTGAAAGTTTAACTTGAAAATGTTGCACAAACAGAGTCTCTTTGTAAATTCAGAGATCATTTCTGTTGAACACTTTATTCACAGACAGAATCACTGAACCTTTGTCAATGATAACACTGACAGATTGGAAACGGAAATGTTGTAAAATGTTTGACGAATAAGAATCTGAAGCCGTTACAGACTATCCAGAAGGAAGTTTCCAGGAACGTTTGTGTTTTTTAGGCACTTACTTTTGGAGTATACATCCACCGTGACCATGCACTCTGCGCATTCATCTAAAACACATGCACATGCGTGTGTGCATGCACATTAATTGTTTTTGGTTCTCCTTTTTCCAAGTAAACACCCATACTCTCACACACACCTGAAAAAAAAAATCCAAAGTGTGTTGAGATTCTGATAATAAAAGCAAAATAAACAATATTGCTGAACTGGCAACCAAAAATAACTGCAGTTTTTAATTACCGGTACAAGTAAAGAAACAATGAATACAATTTTCTGAAATTAATGTGGTGAATTTATATAAACAAATGGACATGTAAAATAAGGCACTGTCTAAGATTCAAATAAAGAAAAATGTTACAAAAAAGAATAATGATACTTGGAAGAAAAATAAGTTATGACTTCCTGATGTCACTTCTGTCTTGTTCAGTGGGAAGCTGATTATGCGAAGACAAAAGAGGTATTTAAATTAGGTATTAAATAAGTATAGGTATTAAATGTTGCTAACAAGATCCTCCATCTACCTGCACAGGCAGTACGAACCCATTCTCTATCTGCCAGACCCGGTTCTGGACTGCGGTCTGTGAGGGCAACTTCTGCAGTCCTTCTTACCATCAAGCTGCTGACTGGACCTGCTAGCAAGACCACGCCGCTAACAGAACAGAACCACAATGTTGAAAGAACCTCACTGCTAACTGAACCACACTGTAGATGTATTTCTTTTTCAACTTTGGCACCTTGTTTTTAGTATTTTAGTAGTATTTCTTGTATATATATTTTCAGTATTTTAGTATTTTTTTTAGTATATTTGCTGCATGCTTTGTTTTTTGTTTGTTTGTTTTGGCGAGTCAAGATGGTTCTTCTTGTTCTCAGCATTTCATTGCATTGTTGACCTTGTGTTGATTTTGCATTGGACAAATACACCACACCTGAACCTATTTTTTTTTTTTTTACACATGGTAATATTCATGTTTTTACACAGTTCTTGTACTAGAGCTGTTCTGGTTTGAAGACGAAAGTATAAAATATAAAAATGTTGCCACAACTGGTTGAACTATTTGAACCCAAGTAGAGAATTTTTCCAAATCAAATTACTTTCCCAAGTTTTCAGCATTGTGGAGGCATTGCCTGCATTTACAGAGTCCTTTTAGTTTCAAATTGTTTGGAATTAATCTTTGTGTGCCAAATTGTTCCCATGAGGCGCCTTACGGTTGTCAGAAGCTGCAAAAGATTAGTTTCTGACAGGTCAGCAGGATGACGAGAACCTTTGCTTTCGTGCCTTCTTCCTGAGGTTGGTATTAGACCAACTGAGAATGATTAACAAGAACTGTGACGTCAAATAAAAGCAGCAAACCTTTAATCAGATTTTTGTGAAGCTGGTATCAGTGACCCTTGGGCAAAAATGAATTACAATATTTGAATATGTTTGGGTTTTTCACATGTAAATTGCACTCTGCACCCCCTGGCCGAAACAAATTACAGCCAACTGCTGGTGGCTAGATATGAATGGGCTTTATGATGTAGTCTGCATCTACAGTTGGCTGGGGAGCAGCTGGAAAAGAGAAACTGAGACGGAGGAGAATTTATGTGAGCGAGCAGAGTGTGACAGTTAGCTTTTTTTTTCCAAATTGAGTCCACTATGCAGCCGCACTGTGACGAATGGGGCTTGGCTCTCTGAGCATCTGTCTCGAAGGACTCACTGAGGGGTAATTAGAGCTGTGGGATGATAAAAGATATTCTCCAGACCCACCAACTATTGATGGTGGCAAAGGGGGATGAGGCCTTTACACAGACCTTTTGACACCTTGCAAATCTGACATACGGGAAGGGGCCGGGTGAGACTGGGATTTGATGAAGCGTTATATTTTTTGTGTCAACTACATGGGCTTTCGGGGGGAAAAGTCATGTTGTGTGTGACCTGCATGATGCTGTTGAATTATTTTGGGTTTATTTTGGTGAAGTTCAGCAATAATAAGAGCTTGGATTTTAATTTTGTAGCTTAAGTTGACTAGTTTGAATTTGTTTGCTGTGATGGTTAACTTTTATCATATATTTGCACAAACCAAATGACAATTAAAAACATTCGATGCATCGTATATCAGTTTAGTCTCACTGCAATATGTTAAAGTCTGAACAAGGGAAATCACATGCTGCTGGTGTAGCTCATCAATAACCCAGAAAATGTCAGTCCTGAGGGGTGGAATAGAAAGCAACCAGACTTAGTTTCTTGTTTCTTGAAAATAAGCATCTTGGCATTATTGCTGATTTCCCCTAACTCGTAAAAATGAACCCCATAAACAAAAGTTTGATCCCCATATAACATGGGCATATGGACATCATGTCTGTTTACATTAATAAAATTGGTGACAACTGATGGAGTATCTGCACTTTATTGGGGAGTCTCATCTCATAACAGAATACAGTACTACACTACCTCAAGTTATAGGATCAGTGTATAAGGATAAGATGAATAGACTGGATGGATTAAGACCAACAATTTTTATGTGCAGCACAAAGGAAAACAGCAAACACTTGAGAGAAGTTGATCTTTTGCTGTTTTCTTATTTTGAATTTTACTTTGGTTAAAAAAAGCCCTGTTTTCAACCCCTTATCCTCACCTACAATGAAAATATATATGATAAAGGGTATAATATGTTAAAAATATTTTAAAAAGGGGTTCTGACCAAGTCTCAACATGAGCAGAACTCCTCAGCACCATTTTCAATTTTTTTTTTTCTGACCACAACAATTATGGTTGTAAGTTTTCACTGTTGTGCAGTAAACACTATAATCTTTCAACAAAGTGAAACACAAATAGAAAAAAACATTATATGTTCACTTTGTGGGTTGTAAGTCAGTTAATTTAATTTTATTATTATTATTATTTTATTTTTACGATGGCATCATTTGAAAGTCTGAAAACATTTTTTTCTGGGCCTTTAGAACCAACTGTATATGAGTGGCAGTGATAAAAGGATGGTATCTGTAGTACTGACAGATAAAAGTAAAATAAAATACTGTACTATCTCTCACACTCAGACAGGAGGTTACCGTAAATGGCATTCAGATAAAGATAAATAAATAAATAAATTGCTGCTCAGTGCACACATACATTCAAGAGCATCGCCAAGGGAAAGACTCCATATTGTTGCAGTGTATGTTGGACTGTTTGGTGGAAGTTTACACAGTAATTCACTTATTCCCATGTGTGACCTTTGTTTTGTATTAAACCTCACCTTGTTCGTTATTCTTGTTTCTTCTTAAATCTGTATTTTCAAGTGCTGAACCTAGTTTACTTTGCAACACTGAAATGTTTCAGTAACGATAAATCTAATCATGCTCCAAAATAATGGGGAGCAATATGGAGATCAGAATAGATTTAGGGATTTTCGCATGAAAGCAAGGGAGGGAGCAGTAGGATCTGAGAGGGAAATCATCAAGAGCAAGAGCCAGAGTCGTCTGGAACAAGTTTCCCTGCAGCCTGATTGCACTTAGATGATCTCTTTTCCTACAAATGAGACTGGACTCAAGATCATCTACGCTCAGGTGCAATAAGACCTTTTGGCAAACCTGTCCCAGACTGTTTCAATAGATAAAAACAGACAAAAAACAGGCATGGCACATCACAGGAAACACACACACAGCCACAATACACAACAGTGAGACATCAAAGACAGGCGCAGCCACAACATCTACAACGTCACAGTCTGGAGTACGACACAACACAGAGGAATACAGACGAGCGTGCAAATCATGCCTTATGTTGCTAATAAACAGACTCAGGGCATGCAAGGAAGGAAACAAAGCATGCACGCAATCTCACTAATCGGAGCAACAAGACGGATTATCCGAAACGCACACACAAACGCATCCTTACACTGTTTTTACAGCATCACACTCTCACTTTCCTTACACCCTCACACACACACACACACACCTTGATTTTTAAACACAAACACAGAATGACACGAGCATATTGTTTAAACCAGAAGAACCCACAGGAAAAATACTTGGATTGTTTTCTATTATAGCTAAAGCTAATGGTAGGGGGGAAAAGCTGTAACAAAAAAAAAAAATAATTATATAGAACACTTGTATCAAAACTATAGGGGAGAAACTGTTAACATTTACAATATATTTTGCCCGTGGACTCTTTTTTTTTGTAATATGCTGCTTCATTTGAAGGAAAATTAAAGACAATGATATAGATAATATATAAATGTCTATATATACGTATATGTACATAAACAGAAACACACTCAGGTGTAATTATGTGAAACTGGGAAGAAAAAAAAAAGAGCAAAACAAGGCAAAAACTTGTTTTTAACACAAAACCAGCGAGTTAGTACGATACATCAAGCAAGGACAGGAAGAAAAGTAAAAAAGGTCCAGCCTGATCCCACCACACCTGACTGAATCAGCGCACAGCACAACAGCAACACTAGAAAGTTAAATGAACCAGAACAACAGTACCAGAAGCAAAACACAACAAAAACAAGAGATAAAGATAAAAAACAACAGCAGAACACCAACAGGTGACAGATAGAGGGTGATAAAAAATACTTAACGTGTATAGAAATACATATAAATACAAAAAGGCTGGAAAAGCCAGAGATACGTGTTGCTGGTATTTACTTCATCATCATAGAGCCATACTCCTTGGCCATCCGGCATCTCAGAGCTCACACTACTGTCCTGATCGATTAGCCAGCGATGTACGGCGTGGGCCTAAAAGGACACACGACATAAAGACAGAGCGCAGTTAATTGCAACAGTGAGAAGCAGCGAGCTGGAGAGACAGAGAAGGAGAGAAGGGAAGGAAGAGGACAGCAGCGGAGTGGACAGATAATGGCAAGGACAGGAAAAGGATTCAGAAAGGAACAGGTGAACACGACTTTGAGACACAGAGGAAACAAAGCACGAGGAGCAAAAGAGGAACCACCTCCATTCCACCCTGTCCCACCCCACCCTGACTTTACAAACATCTCTGTGGGAAACAGGTCAGGTTAGGATGAGTGGCACATGAGGACATCACAGTCATGATGATGGAGGTGGATCTGATCTTTATGGGATACTGCAGCGTATACAGTGGAGTGTTCAAAAATTCCTTACACAATTTCCTTTGAACGTTGTGTAAGCTGCATCAGGACAATACAAATGCTCATATAGTGACTGAAAATGTTTGCAATTGGAATCACTGTGCAGAAAATGCATTTAAATATACCCATCACACACTAACACAGAAAAAAGGTGCAAATGGGTGACAATAGACAGTGTGTAGTAAATCTTTCTGCATGGTTTCATATGTAGCATCAAAATGTCATTCACTCACTTGTTTTGGATTTACAGCAAAATATGTAAAAAAAAATCAGAAACAAATAAATGTTAATAAAATCAGCCATTTAAACATAAACTGGGCACATAAGATCACACTTCTCTGTGATTTGGACTGAAACAGATTGCAGCATAAAAAGGTTTATTGTGTAATGAGATGGGAGAGATATCAGGATCTCCAAACATTAGCTTTGTATGCTACTTGAGTAACTTTAGTTTGTTTGAATTTCAAATCAAATGCAAGAAGTCTGATAGAGAAGAAACAAAGATGAGGAAAAAAGGGCCCAAAATGTAAAAATTAACTAAATGCAATTTTGATCGTTAATTTGAGCTAGATTGCTGATCCTGCAGGTGCATCATCCTTATCACATTCTGACAAAACAATACACTCCATAAACTGTGAGGTTGTTTGGGTTTTCATTTCATGGAGGCAGAAAATCTTTTTATCATTTCACACTCTCAGATGGTAATGAAGATTTGTTAAATAGTTCAGATCTTCTGAAGTGGGGTTCTGTGAAACATTTACAAATAATTAACATCTTACCTGATGTTGATAGCCATTTGAACAACTTTAGTTTGAAGTTTATTTCAGACTAAAATGACAAGTTTTCACTTGAACTTGAACACAAATTTTTAGTCCTTTTCAATTTTCATTCTGTTTTAGCAAATCCCAGCCTCAAGTGCTTCTGGCTGCTCCAGAAATGCTACAGGTAGTTGCACATAAATGACAGAAACGTGAAACAGACAACCTTATAAAGGTGTCTGCGATAGTGTTTGCATGAACCACAATGACATTTGTAAGATTAGGGTTGTTTTAAGACAGTAGTCATGCTCTTTGGTGTCTGTTTTCTTTGGGCAAGCCTTTAACTCTTCAGCCTGGTCAGAAGTGAATGCTGTTTCTGCAAACTGAGATAATTGAAAAAGCCATCTACTGCACAAGTGCCAAGACAGAGTTTGTGCATGACTTTCACCGAACCCCATTTCACAAGATTTAAGTTATTGATTTAGAACTTGACATTCATATTCTGCATTTGGGAATGCAGTCTACAAATACATGAATTTATAGGTTAATAAAACGATGAGGGCATGAACACTATTTTGGACAAAAGGGCTTCCGCAGTTTGTGAAAACTAAGCAATTTGCACTTAAAAAAACACTACAAAACGACATGACGTCATCTCTTTTCTCCAGACGGACAAACAGCAAAGTCTGCTCAGACTCACAACGTTGAAAGTCAGATCAAAGTGCAGCCAAGTCCGGTCACCCTGAAGCACACATGCAGCCCCAAACACTTGCACACACAACTAGCCCCATCTGTTACTCTCGACGGTTGTTGTGTCAGCACCAAAAACAACTGAACACAGCTCCTTTTGTGACGCTTGCTGCCCCATTGCGACAGAAATACTTGTCAAGATTTGCAAAAGGGTGAAATAGCAGAATCAAGGGATTAATTATCCTGTCATGGCTGCTACGGCGCATTTACTATACGCAAGCAATTTTAGTACAGATTGTGGTTTAAAGATGTAGTGATGCAGGCTGTCATACCGTTTAACACGAGGGAGATGACCGAAGACTACAGACCATGACGGGAGAAAGTGATGGTCCAAAGCTACATGTTTAAAGATTAACATGTACAGCTTCATCTGCAACGATCGAATTTAGAATCTAGTTTTTCAAGATATGTAGTTCTAACAAACACTTTATCTTAAAGGTCCACTGACATGATGTTTGAACTTTGCATAAAATGGCACAACATATATATCTTGTATCATTCAGCTA
>JARVGS010001792.1:18547524-18561846 GCA_031762315.1 Hypsolebias antenori | reverse complement strand
CAAGCCTCCACAAGTGAGACAGCATCGCAGGTGACTAATGCTAATAAATAACATTTAACACTTTTCATTTAATATGTCAAAGTGGGCAGCATGGTGGCGCAGCTGGTAGAGCTGCTGCCTCTCAGTGAGCAGGCCCCTGGTTCAAATCCTGGTCCGGGGAGCCTTTCTGGGTGGAGTTTGCATGTTCTCTCCATGCATGCGTGGGTTTTCTCCGGGTCTTCTGGTTTCCTCCCACAGACCAAAAAAACATGCATGTTAGTCTGATTGGTAACTCTAAATTGTCCCTAGGTGTGAGTGAGAGAGAGAATGATTGTTTGTCTTGGTTGTCTCTATGTGGCCCTGTGATGGACTTGCGACCTGTCCAAGGTGTACCCTGCCCCTCACACAGTGATTGCTGGACATGGGCGCCGGCGACCACCGTGACCCAAAATGGAAGAAGCAAGTAAAATATAATGGATGGATAAGTCAAAGTGTCATGCATATCATATGGCTGTTACTGGCTCTTACAGATGTTGCACAATTTTTGTAGCAAATAAGCCTAAATAAGAGGGCTATGTTCTGACGAAGGAAAGTACTGTATATATATAACATCAGTATCGGTACTGGATTCGGTTATCCGACAAATATGTTTTAACATATCGGATATCGGCCAAAAATCCAATATTGTGCACCCCTATTTAAAACCATCCAACAACCACACCTCATGGATATAATAACGCTCCTGGCTGTGCAGAAATAACTCCAAATATATCTAAGTCTCATTTTTATTAACTCCATCTGGTGCTTATAGTCTGAGAAAACTTGAAAGTAATAATTTCTTACAGAAGCAAAACTGTCCTGTAAGTGCATCATAAAATAATTAGCTCAGTGTCACAGCTACAATCTGACTTTTCTCCCCACTTGGTCTTTACATTGAGCAGTTTCAACAGCTGACCTGATGCAAACAGCAGCCAAAGATAAGTCTGTTTTTGTAAGCAGCAACTTTTCATCCAGTTTGTGTCTCGTCCTCCAAAAAAAAAAAGCTCCTATAGATTGAAAATATCATTTGTTTTTTTTTTTTAACATCCAAATGATTTTAACTGCTCACAGATTAATTATTTAGGATGAACAACATTTAAAGGTTTTGATATAGTTGATTTTGACCCAGCTTCTCAGAGATTTTATAAAAAGTGAATCCACAAATGATTTTAAAGTTGCTAACAAAGACATGCACAACTAGCCCTTTATTTCCATGCAGCTCCATCATCACACATTTATCTAAAACTGCAGCTTCTCCATTTCCAGTTCCTGGTTTTATCACCTGTATAAACCAAACACGGTGGAAACATATACGAATAAACACAATATTGTTTTTGCTGTCTTTACTTAAAGGACGTCAAACATATTTCCATACTCTAAGCAAGAATGGGTTTTTATCTTCTTTTTATTGATTGTTTTTTACAAAATATCTTAGAGTTTTAAAAAAAATGACACAGAAATGTAATTTCTAACATATCTCCTCCAGACCTTCAGATTTTTAGCTCTTTGTTAATGATCAGGAGGAGGAAAATCATATTTTACTAGACAAGAACAATAATCTCAGGCCATGCAAAGCAAGGCTGTGTTCTTGTCGAGTTTAACATAGCAGCTACTGTATATGAATTATATTTTAAAAGAAGTAAGAATATGACAATCAAGTCTCACACATAAAACTCTGACGTGAGTTTATGACAACCCAAAAGAACAACTTGGCTGCAGATTTTGAGTATCCATCTGGGAAAGTGGAGGAATTCGACCCCTTGACATGGTCAAAAAATGTTGCTGCGTTAATTCTCTGGCTGATAGTTTAATGTTCTTTTCCCAAAGTCCTGTAGCTTCTATTTTCTTTTTGGTTGAAGTGAAAGAATGAGGAGGCCGCTGTTTTCCTCCATGAGCAGGACCAGAAAAAAACTGTGTGGTCTGTTGTGAGAGCAGGTCTGCAAGAAGTGCTTGAACAAGTCCTGCAGCATTGTGGGTTTTTATTTATCACAGATTGCAGAAAGGTGACGGCTGATGATAATGTTTCTGCTCATGTATCTATCTGTCATCAGAAACTCTCATGGACCTCTGCACAAATGTTAAAGACATTTGCAGAAAACAATCATTAAATGTAAATCTACAACTGATTAGCTTTTCAGAAATGGCAATAAATGTCGATTTGACAGATTTTCAGGTAACATTTGGTGTCACTGTAGCTGAGACTGATTTCTAACACATATTTTCAGAGTTATAAGACTGTGTTAGAGCTTTGTTTAGTTTTTTATTTTTTGCTTTTAATTATTTTGCATCATCTCTGTCAAGAAAATATCTCATAAATGACTGAGCAGATTTTAGTAAAACTTTCAGTCACCGAATGCATTTCTACACCAGATTAACTTTTTGAGTTGATTCAATTCTAAACAGTTGTGAGCTGAACCTGCAAAATAGCAAAAGGCTAAATTCAACCTATTTTGTTGATATTAAGTTAAAGATGTTGATTTAGTTGTGACTGAGACACAAAACACATTTAAAGTGCTGCTCATTGCGCAAAATTCAAGATGGCTGCCACAACTAATGAGCATTAGCCAACACCTAAATGTCCATAATTCTGTCATTTTAAAGATGTTGAGCTAGAATATGTTGTGGGAACAGCTGAGTCCTACAACATATACCGTACTTTGAAAATTAACATCTCACAGTACTGCATGTGACTGCTGAATTTGATTTTTAAGGTTTGACCAAAACAACCACAGTATATAGCCGATCTGAAACTCTGGGATAAAAGGTTGTTCAGTTATTTGTTTCAGGTCAAGCAGAAACCAACGATGAAAACTTTGAACCAGACTGATACACACATCAGCAGAAAGCAAACAGGAGCATATACCAACATTAACTACATGTACAGTCAAAGTTTACAGATATTTTTAATTTCCAAACAGTGTAAGGAATTTAAAAGCATGCATTACATCAAATTTGGGGATGTTGTGATCAAGATTAAACTAAAACAATCTGGTGCAAATTGATTTAGAAGAGGGGGGGAAAGAAACAGTTTGCTCACCAGCTGAAGACAACAGTGCACGCACATAACCAGAACCATGACTACAAACAGGTCAATACCACCCACAACCTGAGATTAGAAATAATGGATTCCTGTTGGAGCCCAACATCTGGACTCAAGTCGTTTTTCACAGTTTCAAACAGCAAAGTGATGAACTCACACACAAAACCTTCAAAAAAAAAAAAAAAAAAAAAAACTAGTCTTCCTCAACAGTTCAGGTAAAAGTGTTTTTATTTAAGAATCCCGGCATGTTATGTGAGAGCGTCATGTGAGCTCATTCTGAGCATTGAAGAGCAGTATTGACATCATCGGAAAATTCTCATTGATTATTCTTCTTTTCTCTGAGCACCGGCTTGTTAAAAAAGAAGAAAAAAAAGAACCCCTCTTAGAAACACGATCAATTAGTGAGATAGTGGCTGCCATTGATCACTCGACTGCCCCTCACAAGGCCCTACGATGGATCCCTCTACACACTCCTCATGACCAACTATTGATTTCTGCTTCTTAGCCAAATTTAAAAGCACACACTGAGGACCTACACACACACTAACACACACACACACACACACACACACACACACATCAAAACCACACTGACTAATACCACTACTGACATCTGCTTGTCTCCATTGTAAAACCAGTGGTTGACTCATAAATATTGAGACCAGATTTGGTCCAGAACCAGCAGAGTTTTTTACTGGTCAGGGATCAGGATGGTAATAATGTTGCCATTAACAGAACTGCCCAGATTTTTATTAAGAACACAAAATAACAACACTATGTTGTTTAAAATAATAAGAAAAAGTTGGTTTAAATTAAGAACACAAAGAAAACAACACTATGTTTTTAAAAAATAAGAAAAAAAGCTGGTTTAAATTTCTCATTTTGACACACTTTGGATTATTAGTTTTATTTATTAACTTGATCTCAAACACTAAATCATTATTGCTTTCCAGTGAAGGCAGACATTTATGTTTTTGCTCATGTCTGTTAGCAAACTATCTCATGACACATCTCTTGAATTTTTATAAAACTTTCAGGAAATAAATAATGAATATATGTCTACAAGTGATTGATGTTTGGGGTCAGCCCATTTTAAGATGGCCGCCATACTCCAGGTCTCTCTTGTAAACAAGTCCTCGAGGCTCAATGAGATTAACCTGCCTAAATAAAGGTTGAATGAAAAAAATAGCAAGCTGAACTTGGAAAACACAAATATGGTTATAAATCAGTCAGTATTCAAACACAAAGCTCAGATTTGATGTGCGTGCGCCTGAGAGTCTTTCACAACACATACTCTGAGCGTGGCATCCCACGATATTGCATGAGTTTGCATATAAAGTTAGTTTCAAGGTTTTTCTACAACATTTCTCAACATCTTAAAAACATTAGAATTAAAGGTGGAGGATGATGTGCATTTCTTCAAGGCTTTTAATGTGAAGTGGTTCTGAATCAGTTTCCAGCTTCATCGTTTCTGTTTGTGTGGACCACAAAACGTTTAGGCAGAAACATCACAGCAAACAGGATCTACTTGGAAAATGAGATGATGGATGACAGCGGGAGGTTGCTCCGTTAAATTCACGTTGATGAGCTCGCAGGCATCAATTTGTCCCCCTCCACTGATCAATCATCAAACCAATCAGCGAGCCCGTCACTCCATCAGTCAGAGACAAGTGGCCTTGTGCAAACAGAGAAGTCACATTGGAGCGCAGCGGTTCACCGGAGTTAAGATTATACAGATGTAAAACTATTAGACACAGCAGGCAGCGGGGCATTAGATAATGCTCTCTCATGAGCAACTTGACTCATCTCTTTGTGAACGACCGCCTTTGCCCTCTTCATCCCTCCATCCCACCCTCCAAACCCCCCTCCCAATGGATCAGCTGTGATCTCCTCTCTTTCTCTTTTCTCTCAAATCAGGATTAGGGAGCAGGAGGGGAGGGGGGCGTAGCAGCAGAAAGCAAGAGGAGAAGGGGGAGAGAGAGAGAAAACTGAAACAATATGGAAAGGAGATTAGAAAAGTGGGGGGTTTGGGCTGTTTGGGGAATTGCAAACTCCCTTGTGCTTGGGTAGGTGTCCTAATGACACCACCTAATTATGGCAAAATTAGACAGGCTAAAGGAAACGAAGAAGAGGAGCCTGAGAATTAGGAAATATGGGAGTTGAAATAGTAAGAGGTGAGCGGAAAAAGTGCGAGGTGCAGATTTACGAGCAGGGGATGGAAAAACGGCAGGCCGCGAGTGTGAGAAGGAATAAAGAAGAAAAGGGGTGGAAAGCTGTGGCGACGGGAGCGAGTGGGCCCCCAGCTCGCTGCATGTTAATTGGAGAACAGGTGTTGGGGCTGGGAGCAGGAGGCTGATTATTGGAGCCACAGAAACACACACGGCTGCAAACACATACACACACACCCGTGCGGACATGAATAATTTAAGCTCCAAGCAGTGACTGGGGGGTGGAGGGGAGAAAGGTCAGAGTAAGGGTCACACAGACTCACAGGCAATCGCTCAAACATCTATATACATACATAAATAAAGACGCAACACAAACACTAAAAACATACATCTTTTTGTGTGTGTGTACACAAACAGCCACAAACATGCTGCAACATGCACGCTTTATCGTGTTCTGCCAATCAATTCACTTTCCCATTTCTTGAGCAGAAACAAAACAGAAAGTGGCCAAGAGCGAAAGGGCTACGCTGAAAATCCACGAGCTTATCAGAAATTAACCGCCTGCTAATTGGCTGCTCCCTCTGGAGAGGATTTATGATGGAGAGGCCCCCGTCAGGAAAATGCCCAGTGTGATTAGAGACGACAGTATGTCAGGGATTTTATTTAACCCAAGAGCAACAAAAGAAGTCACCAAAATAGCTCCGTCCTCATCAGGAGCACGTCAAGATCCTCACAAATATGCTTTTTTTAATGTTATATCAAGTTTTGTGAGATTAATTCACCGTGGAAAATTGAAAAAGCAGCTGCTCTGGCGTATTCTGGGAAAATAAAAATAAAAAAAAACAACAAAAGGCCCATTTTTTATTATATACTTTTTTCCGTTATACAAAAAAGTATCTTCAGCTGAGATCCTCTGAGACACACTGTCAACAGCCAGCCAGCTCGAACTGAGGAGGGGAAGGAAAAGGGTCCTTGACGTATATGAAGTGAGTGTTTCCTTGACAGACAATTGTGAGGAAGAAGAGAGGGAAGAGGAACAGGAGGCGGGAGTGGGTGGGCGAGCGAGGAAGAAAGAGGTGATGAAGGTCTCTGACATCACAGAGAAACTATTTCACACAACGCTCTGGCTCGCTGGTGGACATTCATCACACCGGGTAATGCCGAGCAGACAGTGCAAGGCCTCCGTAGAAAGACGTGGACGTGAAGACTCTCTCACACGCTGATTACAGAGGTGGTCAGTCACCGTTAAGGCCAATAACTGGCTGTCAGGGTGAGCGTTCATCACATCTGATGAAAGATACGCATGCTTCTAGTCAAAGGAAACTCTTTGTTTATGTCAGGTTTCAGGTGCAATGTCTGAATGAAAGGACGAACTGGGGGAATACTTGAAGACAGATTAACAAGGGGGCAGAAAGTTGTGCAGGAAAGAGGTGCACGGTCTGTTCCGGCTCACGTTCATCAAGTGCAAAATGACATTAGGTGTAATGAGGTGCTTGTGTGTAAGGATCTGGACAGCATTTTATTACCTGTCAATGATGACTGGATCAGAGGGCGTCTCGTTTCGATTGCCACAACTTTTCTTCTCGCAGCAGCGACTGATTGGGTGGAAACAGGGAAACAAAAGTGGGGAAAAGTCAGTGCAGGAGGGGTGGGGAAGGAAAACTAAATTAAACAGGGGTATAGCCAGCATTTGTCTGGCCCATCCACAGCCACAGGCTTAGACAACTCTGCCCACGGTCGGCCAAAATCCAGGAGCACACAAAGGAGGCATGAGAGGGGAGGGGAGGAGCGGACAAAAGAATAAAACAAGAAGAAGAAAAGGTACAACAACACACCCTGCAAACAGTGAGAGACCATTCAAAAGTGAAAAGCCAGCCAGGCAATCTGTCACATTGATTCTGAAATCAAACTCAACCCCCATGCAGCCTCACTGCACATGCACATGCACACACACACACATATACACACACACGCACTGTCCCGCAACATCCTACTATTCGTCACCAGTCCTGTCCGAGGAGCCTGCTGGCCAGCCACACCCCCCCTCCAAAGTCCCCTTCACTGCATAACAAAGGTGCCCCCACCCCTAACCATCTGCCACCCCTACACCTCGCCTCAACCCTCTCGTGTCCCAGCTTGGCCCTGCCCTTCCCCCCTCCGCCCCCCTGTCAGACGGCCTCACTCCCCAGCTGTGACGCTTGCCCTCTGCCTCCTCGGCTCTGTTATTAGCCAGCTGTGAGTCACATTCGGGCATCTGCTGGCTACACAATGGGCAAGAACCCCGGCCCGTCTCAGTTCCTCTCTGCAGGCCCCAGGCCTCCATCCTTACCCCTGCTGCCTCCGAATCCTGCCCCACTTCCACACCACATTCATCAGACTCCCCCTTCAACCTGCTTTTACTCATTTTTATCCTTCACCTAGCAAAACCCTTCTGTCTGCATGTAAATGCTCAACTTATGTAACTTTTTTAACAGTTCTTTAGCGCTGCGGGCTGAACCACACTTGTCATTCTGTGTTCACACATGCGGTCAAGCAGCAGCAGCATATTTGTTTCCTTAATTCCTTAAACTGCCTATTGCTGTGAGCTGAGGCCTGGGTCCAAAATCCCAGGCCAGAAAGGAGAAGAGAGAACGAACAGGAGCTGCGTGGCAGCAGAAAGCTGCAGGGGGGTCACCACTGTAACAAGGATGATGACAGACAGGCCAGAGTTATAGTTCAGCAACCAGGTACATTTTCCAAAAGGGCAGAGCCCCAAGAGTCCATCCCAAAAAATGCACTTCAAGCTGACTAAGAAAAACAGAATGAAATAGAGTAATGGATATTTGGATTTACTCCCTGTAGGCAATGATTTCTATCAGCACGTGTGTGTGTGGTGGCGGTGAGGTTGAGAGAGGGAGAGAGAGAGGGAGAGAGACACTCACCTGCACATAACCTCATGAGTGAGCAGAACTCTGCACATTTCAGGATTCTTGTTCTGTCCCTCATACGATATGGGCTGAGAGGAGGAAATATGGACCGATGGGACAGATTCAGTTTCACGTAGAATAAATGAACTCGTTTATTACGGTGAAATCTGAATCCATTCTGGACAGTCTGAGGGAAGTTTGCCAACCTGTTTGGTGACGGAGTCGATAAGTCTTGCGTAAAGATCTTGCTCGGTACGAACCCCTAAAGTATAAAAAATAAATAAACATAAATTGGATCTTATTGATGAGTTTGAAAACATGTTCAGAGCATCATAGAGATTTCATGAAAGTGGATCGTTTTACTCATATTACTAAAATATTTCAAGCCATATTGAGTCAATGTTGATTGAAAATGATCATAGTAAGACCACAAATCTCAGAGGGAGTCATTAAATTCTTAAAAACCTGCTCTAAGTACTTTGTAATGTGGAATCCCCAAAATAAACCGAGCAGAATTATGGTAGAAATCATTTTGTTTTTCTCCAAACTATTTCCCAGAAAATGTTTGTCTGAACTCTGTCCAGAAAAACTCAAAGGAATGAGATTGTGCACTCTTTTTGTGTGTATGTGAGGATTTCTTAGGGGATTGAGAGGGATTTAGTACTTGACAAACATCGCGCATGTCTTACTTTACAAGATTCTCACAATTTATCCGGATGTGACTTTTGTTGTTGTTTGTTGTTGTTGTTGCCCCAAAGTGAGACGCAAGACCACGGTAAATAGAAACCAAGAGGTAAAAGGAGACTTGGACCTCCTTTTCTACAGTTTTATAAACTTCAACGTCCAAACCTCCACAGTAAATCTGAAGGACGTAACATGTAATGAGTTGCTTCTTGAGAAAGTTTTTTTTTCTTTCCCTCATGAAGACTTTTGAGAGTACAGTATTGCTTTTAAAATGTGTTCCTCTCATCAAAGTGTCGATCGAGATGCCTTTGATACTGCCAGAGGGAACGGAGAGCTTTTTGGTGTGTTTGCATGTACATGTGTGTCTGTGTGAACGAGGGAGCTGCTCGAGAAGACGTCTTTCATCTTCTTTCCCATGGGTGCCAGCGTGATGGCAGAGCAGGGGCAGCAGTGGCTCATGGGAAACAGATTTTTCTGTGCATCCCCAGGATCTGAGTCAGTCGAAGAGATGGGGGGAGTGGAGGTGGGGGTTCCAATGGGGTGGCAATGCAAAAGCCCTAAAGTGGCTGCGTGCAAAGCTTTTGAAAATTTAAGGAAAAAGATTAGACAATGAGATGTGGGTAATACGTGCATGTCGTCCTAAACTTTTTTCAGTTCCTGCAGACTTCAGGAGGGAGTCAAACTGATTACACAACTCGGACAGAGAAATGAAACCTGCATTTCATGTTTGTTCCTACCGTTGCTGTAGAGGAGCTGCAGCTTGTAGTGTGTGCCGTTGTTCGTCTTTTCTCCTGTCTGTTCCTTGGAAAAAGACACACAGAGACACACACATGCACAGTGCACACAGATGAGTACACTGGGGCATTTCAACGTGCCTGAAGCTTATTTTCTCTATGGGTCAGATGTTTTAAAATTGGGGTTTGTGGAAAGATAATGAAAATGATCTTACCCAGAATAGATAGCTCTTTAAATCAGTTTGAAGACACAAAGTTTAAGTTGTACTCAAATGATGAGTTACATGTAAAGGTCTGAGTAAGGCCAAGACCAAAGTGGATCACTGCCATCCCAAAACAGCTTCAGAAGCATCACTATTTTGAATTCCAATTTTTTTTGTGTGTGTGTTTGAATGTTTTTACCTAAAATTATATGGTCATTTGCATGTTCAGATATTAAATTTTTATGTTAACTTAAACATTTATTTAATCTTTATCTAACCGATGTATTTACTGTTGTAAAAATATTAACTTTATTTCTGAAGGATGATGTTTTTATTTATTATTCTACTCTATTCTATTATAAACAGCAGTCACAATAGTTGTAACATTTCTTCTGCAGCCTGGAACACTTCCATTCCAGCAGGAGTAAATCATTTCTGTCAGAATAGTCATGCATTGTGGAAGACACGGCAGTGTAAAAGTTTATTGAACAGTGTTCATGCGTGTTGCTGTAAAGATTATTTTTAAATCAAAGTTGTTCCAAGATGGCAGCTGCTCCCTTTAGTCTTTTGCTCATTCAGACTAGCCGACAGCAAATCAATCCACTCAAAATTAAACTGCGTCTACAAGCTGGGGTCGTTTAAAGAACTATCTACAACAGGTAAGATATTAGTTGTTCATAACCTTTCTACCAATCCAGAATCTTTTCAAACGATCTGAACTATCACTTTAGCTTTAAGTTGGAAGGTTTGTGCAGACGCAGAACTATGATCTCTGACACAGACCTCCTAAAACACTGAGCTCAAATGTAATGGTTGTGTCCGCAGCAAGGTGGGAGGGATGTGTGCATGTGTGTGTATGTGTGTGTGTGAGAGACTGTGTTCCCCTGCTGCATGTAAGCCTGAACACCAGTCGACCTTGACATAAAAACTTCTTTTCCACTATCCCAGGCGTTCACTTCTTCCCTCTTTGCTCCTTTCTAGCAGTTGTTTTGCCTCTTTCTTCCCCTTCCTCTACCTCTCCTGGTCTTTCTAAGTGGTCTCAAAGGAATGCTCTCTGGTCCAATAACCCAGGAGGTTGGCATCACAGAGATGAGCTCAAGGAAGGAGAAGAGAGAGAGCAAGGAGTTTGGAGAAGGGGGAACGAGGCAGTTGCGAGATGGGAGTGTGTAAATTAAGATGCACGAAGACGAACCAGAGAGCAGGATCCTCAAAACCTGAAACGAGGAGTGAAACTGAGACACAACAGGTGATGGATGCATGCCTGGCTTCATAAGTTTTGCAAATACACTCAGAGGAGCGGTTTATTTTTGCCATGCCATCGCTTTGCTGCTGCATAGTTATGGGGCACAAACAGATGCCAGGGTAACCATGCAGAAAATGAACTTCTCCACTGTCATGGTGGGAGCGTGTGCCGGCCTGTGTGGCACAGCGAGCAGCAGCAGTGACAGCTTTCAGGCCTGGCATTAGCACTGCTGCCTACATCGATTACAGCCCACAAAACTGACTTTGAACTCCTCTTGGCAGGAGGGTGTCCCCTTTTCTTCCACAAACGACAGAGACGCTGCCACTTCAGGAGGCTGACCCCCCCCTCCCCAAACTGCGCCACAAGGCAGAACTCATCCGTCAGCGCTGAACATCAGCACTTCAGGCGCTCTCCTCTCTCCATCTAAATCTGTCTTCATGTTGGACTCTTCCTTATTTCGGTCTTGTCCAATTTCAGGAATCTGGCTCCCTCCCACATTAAGAGTATATTGGAAGGGGGGGCATGAAGACACTTTGATGATTAGTTCAGTGTAGATAGGAGCAAGCGTAATTTGCATTTTAAAAAGTAGTGATGTCCTCCTAATGAGGCAAGCTGCTAATTAGTCATTAGATATTCTTTTTCAATCCCACATCATCAGCTCATGGAGGGTAAAGCTTGTGTAAACATGTCGCCGTCAGCTGTTCCACATGCTTTGCTTCATGGGGAAAAAATAAGTTGAGCACCTGGTTAAGCCAGGAAATACACGTCAGATGTTATTAATCAGAGACTGATTCTGGTTTGCTTAATGTTTGATCGTTCTGGGTAAAATAAGTGATTTAAAATGTCCAGGCTGAGACAGTGAGGAGGAGACCCACACACCTTTTCGTGCTCAACAAAGTCCACAAAGGCCGTCCTCTCCACTTCCACAGGTTGGCCATGTCTGTCATAGAGCGCCAGGACGAAGTGGAAGAAGTTGGACTTGCGGAGGTTTGAGGGCGGCTGCTTCTCAAAATGAGCTCTTGACAGAGCCACTCCACTGAGGACACAACAGGAAGAGATCATCATTAAACGTTCAGCTCCACGCTGTTGTTTGTTAGTTCATTAAAACCATGACTCAGTCGAGATGGGACAACATTTTAAAGAAATGTGCATCAAATAAACATTTAAGGAAGTTTTTTTAAGTAAATGGGAAATGCATCTCTTATTTGTTTGATTTATTTAAAGAAAAATGCAGAAAATTATGTTTCTGTTCAAATTTGTACAAAGAAATTTAGAATTAATTTATGGAACTTTTTTAGTCCCTTCTCGGAATATTTGCAGAAGCACATTATTGTGCCTTGATAATTATTTCTCTCTTGAAAATGAGTTCTCCAACTCATTGAGACTACATGTTTAAATAAAGGGTACATGAAAAATGAAAAATTTATATTTCATCTTTAAAACAATGACAGTTTTCAATTTGATTCCAAACCAAACTTAAAGATGGTGTCGGTGAAACCAAGCAAATATTTAAATCAACTTACAAGAAAACTTCCTTTTGTCAAAAAGCTTTAAATATTTGAAATGTGCAAAAATCCTCGAAATGAGCAAGAAAAATTGGTGAAACAGAAAATAAAAGATTATAAATTAAATAAACTGCAATCAGTAAGGAGTAGGAGGATCATAAAGAAAATGTAAAAAATAAATATTTTAAAGATCAGTTTAAGTTTTTTTTAACTCAGCTTAGAAAAAAAACAAGTGAACGAAAAGAGTTATATTTATTTATTTTTATTTTTTATATACATATATAATCTGCTCAGCTTTTCAGTCAGTTTAACTTCAGGTTTCAAATGGATCATTAAAGAAATCAAACTGGATTATTTATGGATCTTTGCTGCTGCTGTGGACAGTAAAAAAATTAAAATACAATTAAATCTGCGACTAAATTAAAAATAATTTGTTTGTTTTACTCGTTTCGTTTTTACATTAACACTGAAGTGGTTGTAAAGTTTATTCAAAGCCAAATAAAAAATCAGGTATAATTTTTTTGCCTCCTAAAACTTTAAGAAATTGTTCGGATTTCCTTGTTTCCTGCAATTTTCCAGAGTTATGAACCTCTGAACAAGGCTTTATTTCTGTTTATTTATTTTATTTTTTATTGTTTGTTTTTAAAGATAAACTGTTAACATTTGAAGTGGATAAAATGTTGTTTCCGTTTTACATCAGTGAGAGAGGATGTTTTTAAATTATTGGTTTTACTAAAAGAAAATAATATTGAAGCCCATTCGTAAAAAAGGTGAAACAGGAAACGAAAAACAACAATTATGACTGTAATGCGTTGAAGTTATTATTTATTTTACAAACACTTTGTTTTTAATAAAAGAAAAAGTATTTTGTGTGACTCAGTATAAAAAATATATATTTCGCCTCTCGTGCTATTTAACTAAAAGCTTAATGACAAACTAAACAAAAACACGCTGACAAGTTTAAGGATGCTTTGATTCTTCTGCAACAAGTTCTGGTTGTTGTTGTTGTTTTCTTTATTTCATATATTTTATGGTGTATAAAATATGCGGTTCGTTTTTGAGCGAATCCGCTGTGTGAATTTAAAATCTACACATGAGAAAGTTGTGTGAGTTTGTTTGTTTGTACCTTTGCGCTGCAACGTTCGCGTCCACCACTCCAACATTACGCACCCAGGACCGGACCGGATCCATCTCCTCTCCAAGTCTCCTCTCTTTGAGTCCACTCACTTCTCGAATGAGCTGCTCCTGGATGCCGAACATTTAAAGCCCTGCCCTGCTCGCTCGATGTCTCCCGCTTTTGAAATTTAATTGAACCTAAAAGAAGATTACACCTGAAGCGCTGGAGTCAACAACAGAAGGTCCGCTTCACTTCAGGGGGTTCCTCCGCAGCTTCCGCAGAGCTTTGAAGAAGAAGCAAGTGATGCTGAGGAGGATCGGCAGGAATCCACACTGACTTTTTATTTTTATTTTTTTTTAGGATTCAAACGATGATGGGAGATCTAGTTCTCCGCAGGTTGCAGACATTGTCCGAGCGCACGTGTCCTCAGTCCCAGCTGATCATCTCCTCAGTTCCAAAACACAAGCTCGACCTGCGTGGGATTATTCTTCCAAACTTCCTCGAGCGGAGAAAGTCTTTCTTTGTCACGAGGCCCAGATGGGATCAGCGCAGTGGATCCTGGGGGGTGGACCAGGAGCCTTGTTGGAGTGAACCTCTGTCCTGGAGCATGAATGAGACTCTCAGCCGGGATGGAGCGTGGAGGAGGGGCCATGTGCCATATGGGGGGGTGGCGATTGTTGATGCTCTCATTGGTTTGGCTGTTT
>JARVGS010001792.1:18488410-18498693 GCA_031762315.1 Hypsolebias antenori | reverse complement strand
GATGACCGAGCTACCACAGTCCTCTGTGTGGAGCAGAGCGCTGCCATGGGGCACCTGGAGGGAGCCGATGGTGGGGTTAAAGGTCGTGGTCAAGGAGGCCCCTTAAGCTCAAGGAGGCCCCTTGAGCTCAAGGAGGCCCCTTGAGCACGGGTTTGCCCCAGAGTGGGGCAAACGAGGGTGGAGGCAGTTGTGGGCACTTCACCTTTTCCATCCATGTTTTGATAGTGTTGGCCCGGGGGCTCAAACCGGCGACCTTCTGATCACAGACTCACCTTCTCTGACCTCTGCCACTATATCACTCCCACTCTCTATCTAAAATTTCACACAAACAATATAAATTGAATAAAAAGGATGCAGGTTTTGTTCATGTTTTGCTTGAGAAACAAATATTTTTCTATACAATTATCTCATTCCACTCTCACCTGGGGGTCGTCGGGGTTTCTCTCGTGAGCAAAGACCCTCAGACGGGATGGGGGTGTGATTACGCTGCAGATTAGAGCTTAGAACTCCACTTTCTCTAGTTCTGACTTGATAAATCTCCCCAAACAGAAAGCAAAATTACTTCTGCTACAAAACAGAAGTCCATTGGCTTTTTTGTTGCTATTGTTGCTTTTAAACAAATGTAATTTAATGCTTAATGTGATCCAAAAATTTTTGTCAAATCAAATGTGTTTATTATTTTTACTCCTTTTAGAATTTTACGCTACTCAAGCTGCATTCGGTCACGTTATATATTCAAAAACTACAAATTAGATAAACAAAAACAAACGTGTCTAATCAACCAAACCATGACGGAACTGCGGGGTTATTTGTGTCCGCCAGAGGGCGCCACGTGACGAGTTCCCGGTGTTTGTTTTTTTTACGCGGCTCAGCCAGAACCAGCTCTGCCAGCTTCTAGCCAAAGCGCATGCGCGCTACACAGAGCGCTGTCTGGCTTTATTTCCGGTAGAGCTCAAAACAATAACACGGATGTTTTTAATCGACAAAAACAGCTGCACCCCACTCCCAGGACTCCCTTCAGCCATGTCGGCATCTTCAGGGTTTATGTTGGTGGTTTTAGCTGCATCTTTGTTGTCAGGTAAGATGAAGCAAATACTGTACTATATTTTAATTTCATGACCAGCCGCCATTATTATTTCTCCTATCGGTCTGATCACTTTGTATAATCTGTTTGTGCTACATCATAATTACATCTATAGTTATATTTATACCTTTGATTGTTTGACAGTGACAATAAATCAATTTAAACTGTCTTTTGTCTTCATCCTGTGTCTGTGTGGGTGTTTCCACTGAAGGAGACGCCAGATTTATTGCAGAACCTCTGGTAAGCCCTAAAGTGGTTTTGATAATTTGAAATCTTATTTTGAAAACTGTTTAGCATATATATTCATACTGTCTCACAATGGACTCTCTTACCAGACACTGGATGTGTGTCCAGAATGCAGTCAGATCATCCAGCTGTCATCCAACATGATTTTCAGCAGTGACACTAAAGTAAGAAGCTGCAGTTTTACATTTAAAAGCCCACAGTAAATTATAAGAGCACTATTTTTTTTGAAGGAGTGCTATTTTTCATATTTACCCTAAAAGAACATGTTTATGTTGACAAATATTTGCATGTCTGTCACAGTTACTTTTGTTTTCACAGGTGGCTGTATTTAAAGCCTTGCATGCTTTGTGCCAGAGACTTCCCAAAGATCAAACGTCAGAGTGCGAGTCACAAGTGAAAATGTACCTGCCAAAAGTCCTGCGCCAATCGCCTGACCAACAAGTATGTTTTTTTTGTTTGTTTGTTTTACGTTTAGGAAAACCAGTGTCTCTGGATGGTTGCTTTGTCATTTTTTCCCTGTCTCACCAGAAACCAGAAGAGACCTGTGAAGTTTTTGGACTTTGCGCCTCCCATAAGGAGAACGAGCCTCAGAAACTTCCCCATCACGTCACCCACGTTGACGTACCCAGCGCTGCACTTAGCTCTGCTTCCATGAACAAAGTAAGTTTATGAGAAAGCAGAAATTAAACAGAGAATAGCAATGGAAACGAAACGTTGATGAGCGTTATTCACGAGCCGCCTGTTCCTCTTTCTAGGAGTCTTTAAATCCGATCTGCCCCTTGTGCTTGCTTGTTATCAAGAAGCTCGAATCACTGCTGCCTCAAAACATGACTGAGGTGACTTGATATTTTAGGTGCCCAATATTAAACACAGTCTGACAGTAACGCCTGTCCCCTCACGTCAACGTCTCCATCTTGTTTTGCCCTGCAGGAGGCTTTAATGAAGCTCATGGGAGAAGTCTGTGATCTGATACCAAAAAGCTACAAGGACCAGTGTGACGATTTTGTCAGCAAATACGGCACAGAGATCATTGAATTCCTCCTATCATCTGCTGCACCTCATACAATCTGCACTCTCCTGCACCTGTGTCTGTATGAAACGCAGCCTGTTCCAGGTTAGCCCAGCAAGTCTGTATGACCGATGTATTTTATCATAATACCTCAATAATCTCTAGTTTATTAAAACTGGTAGTAATATTTATACCATAGTTGTGCTTATTTATAGATGGAAAATGTTTCAGTATGAAAAGCTCTATACACCACCTAGAGCCTGAACTCATTTACAATGTCTTTAGATTGGCTTCACTTCCCTGATAGGCATAATCCAAATCCCATGCTTTATAAAATTAACAGGATTTTAGCTTTTGAGTCTTTAAGCCACCAAGGATGAAATGGGATCATACAGTTAATGTATTCACACTAGACTGAATATATGAGCTCATTGCATCACTTACACGGAGTTGTGTCTTTGTCACCATGTTAACAACCCATTTGTATCCAGATGTGTCTCCACCATCAGACTGCGAGTCGTGTCAAACGCTGGCAGCACTGAGCCGCCTGTACCTGGGACTCAACGCCACTGAGCCACAGACATCAGCTTTCCTACAATCTGTATGCCTCCATCATCCAAATGCCGTCCCCAAGGTTGAACTCTCAGCTTCTTCCAAAATCTGCTAATTTCTAAAACTTTTAATAAAATACTTGTTCAGTGGATGACTGTATGACAGTTTGTTTTTACTGCGTAACTTTTAAATGTCATTTGTATCTTCACCATTTCACTTGGACAACTTTAAACTCGTTTCAGTGTGATGCTTTCACCAGAATCTATGGCTTACAGCTGCAGAGGATTCTGGGAAACCAAATGGATGGGCCACATGTTTGTGAAGTAAGAATATGCTGGAGTTCACACATTTATTTGTATATTCTTCCTCAGAAGACTCAAGAGGTCACTTTGTTAATGAGTATGCACAGAAAAATATAGGGTTTTCTCTGTAGTCAGGTTATTAGGTGTCAACTTCTGCACATGAAACAATTTCATCAATTAAAAAAATAAAAAGGAGAAATTCAGCCCATGTAACATCAGGAAGATGAACGCATTAAGATTAGTTTTTTTTTTTATTCTCTGGTCTAGTTTATATTTTGAAGATATTCTGTTTTCTCTGTTCTGCAGAAGGCTGATTTGTGTGCTTCATCAAAGAAGCTGGAGCCGCTGGGAAAGCATCCCTGTACTTGGGGGCCGAGCTACTGGTGCAAAGACTTGGAAACAGCTCAAAAGTGTGGCGTAAGTAAAAATTAACTTTTAGATTTTTGCTGGTTAAATTATAGAACATGTCTGTTTCCTGCCATGCACACTAACACTTAGTGTTTGAATCTGTGAATAAATTTCAGTTTCATGTTTTGTTTTCAGAATCAAGTCTTCTGTGAGAAATACAAATGGAAGAATTAGAATCCTGCCAAGCTCACCGCTGCTTCAAAATACAACCTCATGTATGCACTGATCCATTGTTAAATGCTCGATTAATGTAATGCACTAATCAACCTTTTTGTGTTAGGTGAAAATTACCCATTTAACATGCTACTCCAGCTAATCAAGCATAAATGTTCAAAATATTCATGTTTGCATGGGATTTATTCTGAAACATCCATTTCTACATGTTCTCTTTTATGCACAGTGTTGTGTATAATTATGTTGTTATGAATGTAAAAACAAAAAGGTTAGATGTCCCAGAGTCAGCGCCGAGCACTTTGGATAAATTGATAGGTTTTTTTTTCTTGCATCGCTCTGCTTTCATTGCAAATGACAACTCAAAATAAATTTTAAATTGAACATCTTGTGTTGCTAAAAAAATTCTTCCACACAAAAAGACACGTCCTGAAAGTGGTTTATTTAAAAAGAAACCACATGATAAAAAGAAAATTGAGAAAACGAATTTGGAGACTGTTACATTTCTTTCCTTTGTGTGGCTATAAAGAAAATCTTGACACTCATGCCACGTTTGTCCCTTAAGGATCTAAAAACTTAGTTTATTTATGAAATTACAAAACTGCATTCCATCAAAGTGGTAGCTGTCGTGCCTCACTTACTCCCCCGTGTGGCTGTTTGAGTCACTACTTCCTTGTCTCTTCCAGATCTGTCAGAAATTAAAGCGAAAAAATGTAGTTATATTAAATCTGCAATGTCTCGTTGGTGTCAAAGACCATTTTACTTTACACCATTTGGACCATTAATATTTTAACTTATAACTATGCACATAGATCCTTCGTGCTATGATCAAATGTTGCAATTAATCTTTTTTCATGTGAAAACCATAAAAAATTGACAATTTATACTGTAAGAAAACCCACAGGAAAGTGTAGAGCTTAGTAAAAATTAACATTTCTAACAAGAGCAAAAGCTGTGAAGCAGATGTACCTGGATATAAGCTTCTGACAGCGTGATCATCTGGGGAAGGATGTCGATCACCTGAAGATCCTGCATCTCGTACCACTTCCCCGTACCCTGGTTAAATGAACACACATCACAAACTGTTTATACAACAATATATTAGTAAAACAGAACTAAACACATTTGTTACAAATTGAAAATCTTGAAAAAAAAAAACTTTTTTATTTTGAGACTAAATTAAAACATCAGGACAAGTGGATTTTAAATATCCTATTTTGAAATTTCATGGTGATAAAATGCAGGAAGGTAACTATAATGATGTTGATCTAAAATGTGAAAAAATGAGGCCAAAGCTTTCAAAGAGTATTTTCTTTGATGTCCATCAGTAACATTAGAAACATCAGGTCACAGCTTACATGATGCAGAACGTGTATTCTGTACGATCCTTCAGTGGGCTTCCCATCATGCACAACGTTTGCAACAAGGTCATAAGAAGTATTCTTCTCTGTAGCTTGAGCTTCTTCTGTCAGGTACTCAGAAAGATCTACGTTTCTGTGGCAGCAAAATAAAGTATGTATTTATAGTGAGACTTCAAACATGAAGACGTCCTGAGTATAAACAACTGATAGCTGCTTTATGACAGATACTCGAGGAAATACCTTTTTCCCCAAGTCAGTGTGTATGAAAAGCACTCACGTGATTGGAAAATTGACAATTGTTGGATTTTTTTCCACAAAGAAGTTGTTCTTGGTGAATCTTTTGATGCAAAAGATGAGGTAAGGTGGCAGCTTGGTCAACTGGAACCTTTTGAGAAAATTCTCTTTGTAGGTTTTGTATTCCTGAGAGCAAAGTGCAAAAAGATACTGTCACTAATAAATTCTTAACAGCTTTCAGACTACTTAATACAGCAGTGTGTTCATTACTGAGTGGTTAGGGTAACAGCAATGTGACACTGGAGTTAATGATTTCCCCCCCTTTCATTTTAAACTGGGCTAACAAGGTCTGTTAAAGACTTCTTACCTTTTCTGTATTGCCATTGAATTTGCCCAGGATGTTGAAGAGTGGAACCTGTGGGATTATAAGCTGCTCCTTCTCATCTTTGTACAGAGGAGCTGTTGGGAGGTCAAGAGTCAGAAACAGGAAGGTGGACTCAGACATCTGCTCCTGGTACTCCTCTGTCTGGAGCAAAACTTCTTTTTCCTCTGGTGTCTGACAAGTTTAGAAAAAAAAAATATTTGAAAAAGATGCAAGTGAAAAAACAACCACATATAAATGATGGCTAAGACTTTACTTGAAGTCAGTTATCCTCTGCTGCCATGAATGACAGGCGATGATGTAGGTGTCTGGGTTTGTATGTGTTTGTCTTTTAGCAAAATATCTGATGAACCAATGTTCAGATTTTATTAACACTCTCAGAAAGGAATCAATGCATCATAAATCAACATGCATCAAATTCATATTGATAGATCAATCATTAATAAATCTACATGCAATTCCTAAGAATAGTTGCATAGATACCTAAAATTTTATAAAATCCTCAATATTGAATATTAAAAACCAGAATAATTAATAAGAGGTGTTAAATATTGATTTCTTTTTTTTAAGCCCACCAAGTCAGGGTGTGGAAGTTTCTTGGAGAAGATCCGCATAGAGCCTTGAAATGCTTTTGTGATTATTGCTATGAGGTTAAAGAGAAACACAAGAACAGACTTGTTAACTCTCAAAATATTAAGTGCAAAAATAAATACATTTTAAGAGAAAAAAGCAAATATATTATTGTAATTAAACAACTTTTGATCATAATAAAGGCACCATTTCATACATGATATAACAACCCTTTAGATATTTCTTCCACTCACATGGCTTTTTCTTTGTGCCTCCAAGAGCACCGTGAAGAGCGTTCAAGAACCACGTCATAAAGTCTACCGCGTCACCTGCAGAAAGAAGACAAGTACCGTACTTAGCTCTACAACCTCAACTCTAACGATGGTTACCAAAACAAAAGGAGTACAGTTTAGGTCATTTGTAGAAAAAGAAAGTACCTTGTTTGGTAATTTGAAAAGTCTTCTTGCTGCACAGCACCACAGCTTGCAGCATCTCGTGAGGAGACACATGGGCCTTGAAGTTTCTTGGATTCCAAAGTTTGCGCATCAGCTCACCAAACCTCTGGACCAGGAGAAACATGATGTCCCCTGGTGGTCTGCGGATTCCCTTGTAGTTTTCCTCCTCCAGGAAGTAGTTTCGCAAAGGTGGCACATTGGAAAAAGCCTAGAAAGAGGAGGTTAACAAGAAACAAAAAGTATTTTTTTTACCATATGCTCTTACTTTTTTTTTTTTAATAAGAAATATACAGTACATACCTGTAACACCACATTAGCGTAGTCATTGGCTTTGATGTTGTTAAGACCGACAATGCCCGGCAGGTAGGTTGTACCATCATAGGCTCTGTACAGTTTACCCTGCTTGTCCAACCCTGCAATGTGCTGCTTTGTGAAAGTTGGCTTCAGAACATACTAGAAGAGGAGATGATTTTGAAGAATTAACAGCATAGAATCACTGTTTGAAAATACAAATTAAAACAAAACTTTTGAGTACTTCAATGATGACAGTATACAATTTTACACATCAGTATATAAATATTGCTGCTCAAACAATAAATAAATAAATAAAAACTAATCAGTCTTGTAAAGGTTTACTGATTTAAAAAAGTACTGTTAATGTTAAATATGCCAATGCACTGCTGCAAGTTAACAGAAAAGAGGGTACAGCTATGAAGGAAAGAAAAAAATAGTTTTTGATTTGTATTGCATCCCTGTTAGAATAATAAACAACAAAATCATGCATCACAAATTTGTACAGCATAATAACTTAGTGAGAGATTTAAATGTAGACACTGATGCAGCGTAGTCTCAGAACTCATTCATTCCTTTACTCACTGTGATGTCTTCTAATGATGAATCGATGATCTCATAGTTATCTGGCAGACAGTAAAACTTGAGTGTGTGCAGGTTGAGGAACACATGATGGGTAAACTGGACACTGTGAGTGTATGCATGAGACTTCTGACCTCTGCCTGCAGGAAAAACAATACATCAGTGAGTATTAAAATTACAACAAGGTGTTCGTTCCTGCGTGAAATGCTGGGTTAACATACCTTGAAAGTATTTCCCACATATAAGGCAAGCATAAGCATTGATGTGGGATAGAGAGATGGAGCAGAGCTTTTCGAAGTCAAAATCAAGAACACTCCTGGAAGGATGAACATATGAGTTAGCTGTAAATGGTGCTAATTAGCATTTAGCACTAGTACAGATTCAACTCAGTGTAACCTGTTTATTGTGTCAAGGTAAGGACAGTGGCGGCTTCTCCGGTCTTCTACTATACGTCCTCGTCGTCTTTTCGCTACAACTATAAAAACAACTTGTTTTAGCAAAAAGTAAATGAACATGATCCCAGACAGTAAGTACAAGTAATTAGCTAAACATGCTAACAAAACGATTATAGTATGAAATAACGATTTAGATTAAGATACTATTATAAATGATAATGATATTATTTCCGATTACTGTATATGTTGACCCGCATACATGTGACTAGATGGAACCGTACATAAATTTTAAAATCGAACTTCATAGCTAGCTTCTTGGCTAACTAGCAGTACCTACGTTGACGGTAAACAAACCTACCTCCGTTTTCGTTATCATCGTCGTCCAGCTCAGCTTCCCTCTCTCGCTTTAAAGAAATCATCTTATCAACTATCATGCAATCCTACCGTCAAAACAACACAGGGGACAAAGCTTTATTGTCATTCAATCTAAACAGAGCATCTCGAAAACTCGCGGTGAGCGGACGTCGGACTTATTGTTGAGCAAAAAAAAAAAAAAACCTATTCCGGTGTTTAAAAAAAACACACATTCAGATATCCATATTTTCCCTGTATTTACAACAGCAAAAACCATTATGTTTAGCACATAAGCTTATGTTTTTAGTTCAAACATTTTTGTAAATATTTTATTTTGTGTTTTAATTTAAAGTTTCCACTTGCGTTAACTCTAGGAATAGTACAGTTGAACAACATATTTTGTTAGCTAGCTAGCCATTCAGCTATTGTGAGAGCTCCGATAAAGACTTCATATGATCATTATTCAGTTAATACCATAATTGTATATGAACTGTTTAATGAAATGGATATTTTGAAAGACGATGGAGAGCATGAGCTGAAATACAAACCCGGGGGCCGATTGGATATGAACCACGGCTTCCTGCACCATATCCGCAGGAACCAGATTGCTAGGTAATTTCCTCAACCTCTCTTCTCCAAGCTAATGCTAATAATTAAATACTGTATGAGACATCGAGTTGGTTAACAGTAGCCATAAAAATCAAAGACAAAATAAGCATTATTATTACCAAAGTTTATTTCATGGTTCTGTGTTCTATGAAGGTCGTGGTTGACACTAAACACTTGTTTATCACTGGAAGTAAAACAAAATGAAGTTGAATCACTTTTAGGGAAAAATAATATATACTAAATGCATTGCAAGTGTATTTAACTGTTGATGAACTGTAGCTTTGTTGAGAAAATATGCTTTGATTGTTTTGAAACGAGTGTCATGCTTCTGACACAAACACGTAGTTATAACAACATAACGATTTCTTTTGTCAAGAGATGATTATGATAAAGAAGTGAAACAAGCCAAAGAGCTTCGGCGGCGGAGACACACCACAACCCCAAGAAGACCTCGCAGACCTGATCTCCAGGTGTACCATCCTCGACAAAAACGTATGGGTTACTTCTAACATCTCTTCCAATGAGCTACGACCCACTTCCTGCCTGTTTTAGATGTCCTACTTCAGCACACCTGATTTAACTTGATAACAAATTAATGGGAGCATTCAATCATTTAAATCTGATTAGTTGATAAGGATTTGTCTAAAAATTTGCAGGACGGTAAATCATGTGAACCAGGATTAAGGAAAGGCTGCTCTAAAGGCATAATAAATACATCTGTACTCCCTTTCCAGATGGTTCGGAGCCAGGGACTGGTGCTGATGCTGAAGAGGAAAATGAGAGCGGGTCAAGCACGGAGGCTGAGATCCCTGGGACTGAGCTCTTCTGGCTTGACTATCAAGAGGACTCTGGAACCATTACGTCCTTTCTTGTGAAAAAGGTAAATTATTTGCTTGACAGTTAGTCTGTGTCTTTTTTAGTTGATAACAGACTGTTTTTTTCCCCTTT
The DNA here is from genome assembly GCA_031762315.1 of Hypsolebias antenori. Lineage (NCBI taxonomy): Eukaryota > Metazoa > Chordata > Actinopteri > Cyprinodontiformes > Rivulidae > Hypsolebias > Hypsolebias antenori. The sequence goes on along the minus strand of JARVGS010001792.1, from coordinate 18,488,740 downwards.
TTGGCACACAATTGAGTGTGCCATTTATTTTTATTATATTTTTATTGTATCATTTATTCATTTCATATAAAAAAATAACCATTTAATATACAGAAGAAGAAGAAAAAAAACATAAAACGAAAGGAAGCAGAAGAAGAAAACATTTCTTATCATATCTGCTCCATATGAAACAAATCAATTCAAACAATCATTTCAAACATTAATTTGCTTATTGTAATACAAAAGTATATAGTCTCATCAAATTACTTATTATGATTTATTAAATTAGAATCAACTTAAATATATCTCTTCAACAAAACAGTTTTAATCATTTTCTTAAATATTAGTATT
>JARVGS010001792.1:18473943-18484293 GCA_031762315.1 Hypsolebias antenori | reverse complement strand
TACCATATATATATTTGTGTTGAAAGCCCACATCAGCTGCATCAGCTTACCTTGTCTCTGGAATTTATTCCATTTTTTTCCGGTGTCAACTTGTGTGAATGCAGATATAGCAAATGAGTGCTATGACTTCTGGTTTTTGTATCATTTTTATTTTTCAAAATATTGAACTTCATTCACAACAATGTTCCCCATAGAAATACATTATGATAGTTTCAATTCAGTGTTCTTTTTGACATCTTCTTTATCATGCTTGCTCTACTTTTGTATCATTGTGCCACTTTTAGTTTTTAACTTTTTATTTATTTATTTTTTTGCTTTTTTAGCTTTCAGATTTGCTGTAGCTTCTAGCTTTTGTGACTCCTAGCTTTTAGCTGCTTTTAGATTTAACAACTCAATTTCAGCTTCTTCACAAGGAGGTTCACAGTCTCAGCAGTAATTCAGCTTTCGCGCTGCCTTCTCCTGAAAACTCCATGACGCACACAAAGTTTTATGAATTGCGACAGGATGGGTATTTTTGTGTACCGGTAAGTGTCTCTTTAACAGTTTTCCAACTAAACAACCAGCTCAGAGCCAGCCAAGTGTTTCATAACAGGATTAGGAATGAGTCATAAACTGAATTTAACTTAGCAATAGGTAATGAGTTCTGTTTGTAATTAAAAGCCACCAAAAAAAAAAAAAAAAAAAAGTTGCATAACAAAAAACATGTTCAAAGGTGGGTACACATGTAATTAGCTTCACTTTTCTAACCAATGCTCAAGTCAGATCAAATCTCACATCCTTTGTAGCAAATAAACAAAGCACCCTAAAGGAAATTTAGCGATATTAAAAATCAACTTGTCTTCCAGATCTTGGCCACACCTTTACATTGGGAAACTACTCGTTGATAACTTATATTAAAGTCAGTTTACAGGATTTCTTTTATGCAATCATTCTGAGGAATTTACCAAAACATAGGTAGAACAATAGAGTTGAAGCAAGTTCCTGCACGTGTTGCATCAGCTGTCACCTAATCCTGGCATTAAATCCAACTGAACAGTCAGCCTTCTCATTGTGCCCACAGAGTCGGTGTGAGAATTTAAAATCAGCTTGAAATGTTATCCTTTGAGTCCAAGGCGATGTTTGGCCTCAGTGTGATGTTGTGTTTCCTCAGCAGTTTGTTTGGGCTCACTCGTGAGAGTCGAACTGAAGCGAGCGCTCTGTTTTGGGAGAATTCTCTCCGTTTGGCCACTGAAGCTGTTTTATTTAGCAAAGAAGAAACCAATCATACCAAATTCACTTTATGAGTGGAACGATGTGAAATGTGTCATTAACATCAGACAAAACAATGGTAACTGGACGGTACTTGTAGCTCCTTTATATCTTATCAAGATACTCAAAGTGCTTTACAAGTGCCCTCATTTACCCATTCATACAAAGATAATCTAAATCTGTACAAAGACAGTGCTTTAGATCACACTCATGCACTGATGGGACACGCATCAGAGCTCATGAGGGGTTCAGTGTCTTGCCCAGTGATACTTCGGTATGTGATTGCTGGTGGAATCGAACCCCCAATGCTCTCATTGGAGAACGGCTGCTCTAACCACTCAGCCACAGCCGCCCTTCAGTGGCTGATCACATGTGAGAAGCAGCCTGGCCAAAAGTTCCTCTTTGTGCTGCAGTGTCCTCACAGCACCTCAGCAGGACTCACTGTGGTGGTGGTGAGGGATCATGACCATTCATGGCTTTGGAAGAGGAGCCCACCCCCCCTCACCACTAACAGTTAAATATAGGACTTGCTGGGGGCTCTCGGTTATATAGTGAAAGCGTACACCTGCTGCTATAGCTGCTCTGAGGACTTTGAACCCTAATAATAGCTTGGTGTACTGTAACAGCGTGCAGGGTTTGATTTCAGGACCAGGAGGTACCAGCTCGTCTAAAGTCACGAGTTGCCGTTAAGAAGGAAGAGGCTTCTGGGTGTTCAGCAGTGGATTTTCTGCTGACTGTGTTTTATCTCTGTAGCTTTCAAAATCATGATTATCTCTGGCAAATTGAACAGTTCGCCTTAGAAACATGCAACGTGTTTACGCATGTGCAACAAAAACGTGCATATTGTCAGCATTGACCTTTCCTATCTGCTTTCAAGCTATTAAAAATCAGCAGTTCTGCCAAAAGGCAAAGGCAGACAATGCTTTTGCCTGTGTCTGTCTCTCTCTCTGTGTCTGTTAGCGTAATATTTCATGAATGAATTTTAATGAAACTCTCAAAGTAATCCAACAAAGTTCATTCAGGTCCTCGACAGTTTCTTAAGAAACCATCCGGAGATTTAACTTTGCTTGATGTTTTACCTGAATTATTGAGCATGAACTTTGATGTGTCAAGTAATCATTGATTGTACACCCACAACTGATTAAATCAGCTCAATTCAAGATGGCTGACCAAGCTAACTGACCTTAAGCAACAAAGAGATGGTGATGACTGTGTTAGCTTAACAGACATTGACCTGAAAAGTGTCATGGTAGTAGAAGAATGATTTGCAACATGTTTTTCAACATGGGAATATCTTGGAGAGAGTTTCAGCTGATTAAAAAAATATATATATACAGTACATGTATATATATATATTTTTTGCCTATATCTGCCTTTTTTAAGATAAATTCCACTTTTTGTGCTTATTTCTGCTTCTTTCAGCGTATGTGTTTTTCTGCTTTCTTCTTCTTTCAGTCACTTTTTTAGCATGTTTAGTTCATTTCAGCTGTTTTCAGATAAGTGATAATAATTCTGAGATAAATTCAAGTTTATCATGGTAGTTTTTGCTACATTCAACTTTGTATTTAACTTTCTTATGCTGATTTCAGCATGTTATGCTCCTTTCAGCAATGTTCTGCTAATTTCAGCTATTTCAGCTGTTTGATGCTATTTTTAGCTTGTTCAGCTAATGCCACAGTTTTAGCTCATTTCAGCTCTTTCCACGTGCTTCTGGTAGTTTAAGCTTCTTTCGGCCTTTTCAGCAACTTTCAGCATGTTTTTGCTAATTTCAGCCCTTTTTATTAGCTAGTTTTCTAATTTTTATGCACATTTCTGCTTAATTAAACCTAATTCAGCAAATATGTGTTTTTCTGCTTTCTTCTGCTAAGTTAGGCTTGTTCTTCCATTGCAACTACATTTCAGCATGTTTTAGCTAATTTCAGCTTTTTCCAGCAATATTTTCTGCAATAAGCAGTCACACTGCATTTTCGCAAGATATGCAATTTTTCCAGTTTTTCTTTAAAAATGTAACTGGATATCCAACAAACTGGACTAATTTTATACTGTATTTAAAGTGGGGTACTTTCTTTAACAATTAAGAGAACTCACATAGGCCTGCAGAGTTTAGTGTTATAATTTTTATAAAATTGTAAAAATGTATACTGTATACTGTAGTTATCTTTTTTTTACATGAATCTGTTTTTTTTTCACTTGTATCAAAATGTAAAACTATAAATATATACAGTATATACCGTAAATAATACAATCACATGTGTTAACAATAGTAAGACATTTTTCATATCACCTCCTCTGGCCGAAAAAGCCATCTCCAACAAACTTGTAGAGGTCCATGGGCCACCAGTTGACAGCAGGTTTTACGGCTCTGGACACATCATAATTAGTAAGCAAAGCAGCAAAAATGTCTCTTTTTATCACAAAGGTTGCAGATCCCTGTCTTTGTCTAATGCTGGCATAAAAGAAGGTGAGCAGTCTGCATTTCTTCAAGGAATGCTGGAACATTGAGAACATGGAGAACACTAACATGTCTTTTTTTACCCTGTGCTTGAGAATGTTGAAAGCACAAGTGTTCTGCAAAATGTAGCATCTTATAATGAGAAGTTTCCCTGTGGGACAATAAAGCATATATTGTCCTTTGTAGACCAGTTTTAGGGGTAAAATATCTAAATGTCTTTAATCAGACAGGTCTTTTAAGTAGTTAAATTTGAATAAATCACATGGCAATAGGAACATCTGAACTCCTGCAATTACTCTTGAATTATGACTTCCTGCTTTTTATACTTTTATATTTCTCTTTATTTGTAGTTTTCTTTGGTCCTTTCAGTCATATGAAAACGTCACAGCATCCACTTGGCAAAATACAAATTGTAAATGCAACATCTGCAGCAATCAGGCACAACAAATAGTCTCTTTTGTGCCATATTTTTTATAGATTTTTTTGTGGATGATTAAAAGATACTCAAGCTTAATATAATTGAAGAGGGAAGCATTTCGGTGCTCAAAGAGGTCATTACTTATTCAAAGTTGCCCAAACATTTTCCCATAATTGTATCTGCGAGCAAATTTTTAACACAACCAGAAAAGTATCCAGTTTCTGCCTAAAGGGTTGATAATTGTTCACAGGTCAACTTTGTCTTAGTGCACATCCAGACTTGGGTTCACAGCAGGCGTGAATTATTGAAATTCCTGTAATTGTTTCAGGTAAGTTCTTTCTTTTTGACCAAAAATGCCCAGTTTTATTCATTTTCTGTCAGGACATAAATACAACATATACAGAACAAAATAATCATTAAACTGACTGAAGAGTGCAAAACACATTAAGGACAGTTTATGTTTAACTTACTTAAAGGAAGTTAAATTACACAGTAACGTGTTTTACAACAATTGTCAGTTATAACTTTTTTACTGCTGTTAACTAAACTATTTTACTAAATCTACTCCTTTTTATGAATGACTTTTGAATTGTTTGCAAATAAACTAAAAAAACTGTACTTTTTAATATGATCAGTTATTCTTGACCATATTATTCTTTATTTTGTTTTACTTTTTATTCTGTAAGTAAGTAAGGCTTGCATAGAGAAGCGGCTTTAAATTCCCAGACAATCAGAGAAATACATGGACATTTTTGATCATCTATATACATTTCAAACATATTTACTGTGAATTATTTGGAAAAAAAAAAAAAGAATGAACCCATATGCCAAACTTATTTTGTTTGTTATTATTATTATTGTTGTTGTTGTTGTGGCTGACACAACAGACAGCACAATTGCGTACTTGAGATTTAACTCCCAGCTTTGTTGCACTTTGAGCTAACATGTATAGGTATAGGATTTTATATGTGCTTCATGCTTTTTAATTTTACTCTTTATGTCTGTCTGAGCAGCACTTTAGTCAGTCCAACGCTTGGTTTGGCTCGGCGTTTGCTACCACAGACTCGGGTGGAGCATCTATTAGCTGCTCATCGCCTGCCTGGTCTTTGGACACAGTTTGGTTAATGTCCGAGTTTTCTTCAACCTCCTGCACGTAACAACGTGGATGGAACATTTTCTTCATTGTACATTGTACACAATACTCTTTGTCCCCTGGACCCAGCATCATCTGCTGAGTTCATGGCGCTCTTCTCAGATGTGACCTTTGACCCCAACATTGATAAAGCACAAAACGGTTCCATGACTGTAAATAACGCATCCGATCATACAGGACCAAAACAATGTGTTTCCATCAGCTTTGTGTTCTCTGATGAAGATCTTACCAATCTTCAATCACTCCATCCTGCACTCATCAAATTCATTTCTCTAACCCTGTCAGAAACTGTCTACATCAGACTTTATCATTCCAGAGTTATATGATCCCTACAAAGTTCATTCCTCACCTCATGTGGTCAAAAGGGCATTCTAATGTATGTTTCCGATGCAACATTTTACACGTGTTCATGCTTTCACGCAAACACAGTGAGGTGAGGATGGATAATGCACATGACCTCTCTCTGCTAGACACAGAGGAGTTGAAGCAACATTCAACGCTTTAAAGCAGGTCACTGGTCTGGATTATGTAAAGATGTCACAGATTATATCAAAGAATGTTTAAAATGCTGTCTGTCTCAAACTGCAAACACCGTTCACACAGAGAAGAAGAGAGATCTTAAATGGCATGATCCTTATCTACCCACTTTTAAGAAAATGTTTCTAACACTCATTATTCTTTTTGTTGTTGTTGTTGTTTTTCTGCTACAACAACCTTTCCGAAGATTCTGGAACGTGGTACAGGCTCAGGAACCATTCTTAAAGATCAACCAGGTCTACAAATTACCAACTGCCTGTTACGCACTCGAGTAGTTGTAAGATTTGACCCTGAGATGGTCTGCCAACGACGATCATCCACTATCAGTGTCTCACGACTGTGGAAGGCCTCCCATGGATCAAAGAAGTTCATCCGTTAACTCAGTGAACATGGCTACTATCAAACGCCATGTGAGGGAGCTACAAGAACTCCCTGATGTCCAAATCAACTAAAATTCTTAGAAAAAATCCATAGAAGCATGGTCCACATCAACGATGTGTTTATCATCTACATACGAAACAGAATCATTATGAAATTGACTTTCTGTTTATAACATGCCCTCCCTCAAACTGGACTCAACCGCAGCGAAAGAAACTTCAGTGCGAAGGTGTGAAACCCATTAACGCAGCTCGTAATGACAAGGTTCTCGAAGAAATTGTCTCCAAACAAAGAACAGGTCAAAAGCAGCAGATGACTTCTGCCTTTAGACAAAAAGCTAAAGGTTCCACTCTTGAACTTCGTGAACAGAAATTAAGTAAAAATAGATGACACCGTGTCTCCAAATGATAGCATAAATGGGGGGTTATTAAAAATCTTCAAAATGTTGATCAGTCAGAACGGCAACAGAATCCCAAAAAACTTTACACAGACCTTTATGCCTTCCTTGAGTGTCTCTCCAAATAGTTTATCTCTTCCTTGTCACTCATACTCATCAGTCAGGGCGCATGTGCTGGGTCAGTGGAACTGAAACCCAAGGTCGCAGCCCAGACTTCACGGAGCCTGTGATTCCTGTCAACGTAATCTCACCAATAATATGTCTTATTTCTAGCTCTAGTTGAAACTTCTCTGCCATATTTGGTGGTGATAAGAACTTAAGTGCATACCAAATCCCTACAACATCCTCCTTATAACAAAAACACATTCTACCCTGGCCTAAAACATTTACTTCACTAGTAAAACCACTAGTTTCTAGTGGGGGTGAGATGCTGAACCTCCCAGGTTCTAATGGGGGTGAATTGAACTAGCAATGCTGAAATTAACATCACCAATCTGCATGATCCCTAACCTTGTTGTGCTCCAATTCTTGACAAAATCCAAGTTGTTTGAAGTCCAAGTTGTTTTAGGATCTATTTTAACTGCTGTTGGTTAATTGTTTGCTAATTTACGAGAGAAACAACTTCTCTCGTAAATTATCCCCAAAAATCCACAAAGAATCACTCCTTTTGATTGCCTTCCAAAACATTTGATCTCAAATATTTTAGATTTTGTATGGTTAATAACGATCAATAGTCAAATTTGAAATTGTTTAGTTGAAAATTTGTTTATTTAACTTTGTTGAAACGTTTTAAGAACAGTTTTTTTAAGTTTTACAATAGGCTCTGTCCTCTTCATTTTCCCACTTTTACTACTGGTGTTTAAAAAAAACTGAGCTGCATCATTAATGATCAATCAATCAATATATTTTATTGATCCCAAGGGAAATTTCATTTCAGCACATCCCGTCCAAGAGACAAGGTGTCTGAGCCTGCAGCCACAGAGAGCAGCGCCACCTTTTTCAGTCTAAGGTTGCACTGAACTGTCATCTGGATGTACCACAACCATGATGACGTCTGAAACTTCAGTGCCTCCTGCTGATCCATCTGTCCATTACCTGTACCTGCTTCTTCCTTTTCAGGTCACAGAGGTCACTGGTGCCCATGTCCGCTCATCACTGTGCGAGAGGCGGGGAACACCCTGGACAGGTCTCCAGTCCATCAGGGAGAGACAAACAAATATTCACTCTTTCGCTCATAGGAACAAGTTACCAATCAGCCTAACATGCATGTTTTTGGTCTGTAGGAGGAAACTGGAGTACCCGGAGAAAACCCACGCATGCACGGAGCGAAAATGCAAGGTGGCACAGTTGGTATTGCTGCCGCCTCTCACCGAGCAGGTTACCCTGGTTCAAATCTTGGCCAGTGGCCTTTCTGGGTGGAGTTTGCATGTTCTCTCCTTGCATGTGTGTTCCCCGGCTAACCGGTTTCCTCCCACGGACCAAAAACCTAAGACTGATTGGCAACTCTAAATTGTCCCTGGGTGTGAGTGAGAGTGAATGGTTGTTTGTCTCTATGTGTCCTTAATGGACCTGCGACCTGTCCAGGGTGTCTCCCGCCTCTCGCACAGTGATGGCTGGACATGGGCACCAGTCACCCCTGCGACCCAAAAAGGAAGATGTGGTTAAAGATAATAGATACTGATGGACTTAGGAGGGTGACATTGAACACCTCACAACTTTATTCAAGATTTAGTCCACATACCAGGGTGTCAACGCTGACCACATCAAAGTTTCTTCTAATGACACATGGATTTGGTTTGTAGTGACTTGATGGCCATCTGGACTGGCATCGACTATAGTGGGGAAATATATAGCATGAAGGTGTGCTCCCCTTATGACATATAGGTCAAACTCAAGGCCCGGGGGCCAAATGTGGCCCTCGTTGACATCTTATCTGGCCATCAAGATGAAATGTGAAACGTGAAATAGTTCTATCTCTCTAATTTTTTTCAGTAATCTTTGATTATGATGTTGAAAGTACAAATAAAGAACATCAAATGAGACCAATCAAACTCTTGTTGAGGAACCTGTGACCAAGAAAAGATGCTGGGCATCTGATATGAGTTAATGTAGTTTCTGAAACCGGCCCTTAGTTTGAAAAAGGTTTTAATTTTGGCCCACTTTTGGAAGTGAGTTTGACACTCCTGCCTTATGACTTCTGACCCTTGGGTTGTCAGACTCAAAGTCAGAGCCACTTTTGACTTGAATAATGTCTGATGCTTTCACATGTATTGTCCTTGGACTCAGTCAGCAGTCTGACTAATGTTTACTCTGTTTTAAATGATTTTATAAGTGGAAAACAAAATCATTAATGAAGTTTATTTGATTATGACAGGTGAGAACATGAATAATCTTGGTTGTTTGCAATCATTATAATGAAAATGTGTGAACTATTGCTTTAACATACTTCTCTGTTCTGTTTTTCAGAAAACAACTTTTCCTCGACACCTGCGTAAGTATTTTGAGCCAGAATATGTTTATGTCAGTGGAGAGTGAGAATATTTCAGAGTTCCCCAAAACGCTTATGAGTTTTCATCCTGATGTGTTCGTCTGACGTCTGTCTCGTTTATTCCTGAGCAAAGAAAACAAGTTTGCTCAGTTACAATTTTTTGTTAGAATCAAAGAGTTTCAGTAACTACAGGAGATAAAATGTTTTTTTCACTGCAAGTCTCACCATTTCGGCAGTGTAAGGCAGCTGAAGGTGGCCAATTACCTGCACACCTTCTCATCATCTGAGACATTGACCCCTGAAGCAGTCACAGTGACTTTCGGCTGCTTGGGCAGTGCCTAGCCTGACTACCGGTAGTCCTCTCCTCGTGATGTATCCTGGTCTGATCAGCTAGCAAACCCCCAGAAAGATGGGTGAACTCAAGCCCTCAACATTGACCTGGTAAGGAGCTGAATCCCACTGACATGAATGCAACTTTGGGTCTGGTTATGCAGTTTTAGCTGATGCCACTTGATAAATCATTTCCTGGCTTGCAGTGATAATAAATGACTTGATATGGTCACATTAAACATCATATCTCAACCAAACTCCAAAGTAAACTATTTATCAAACACAAAGTAGTTAAACTTTGACTAATTTTTCTAAGCATTTAAAAGCCAAAATAATTCCTGCTCAATTAAGTAATTTTCAAGGTTAACATTTCTTTGTCATTCACATCATATGTGGTACATGTGGCAGAACGGAATAGTGTACACAGGGTCCCAGTTACATCCAGCAAAAGCATACAGATAAATTGTAAAGAAAAACAGTAATAAGATCTAAGATATGAACTAAGAATACGCTTAACACTAATAGTACAGAAAAATATGCCAAACAACAGCTGCAAGAACGTGAGCCTGTGTGAATATTTTGGCTTAAATAAGAGAATCATTGATTGTTTATATTTTTATTATTGTTTAAGATCACTTCATTGTGTTTCAAATTTGTTATTCTCCAAATTGATTATCTTTTATTTGTGTTGATCAATTTGTTCTTTGCTGTAGATTACTGTAATTGATTTTGTAGCAAATTCAGTTTCCTCATTTGGGATAACATTGTAATAAGAATCCCCTGTGACTATGAAGTCAGCTTCAGCTGTTGAATCTGATCATTCAAGAGTGAATTAAGTGGATGTTAAAAGTGAGTTAACTTTTTATTAGGCAGTTGTCTGACTAGGTGATCCCAATTTTAACAAGTGCTAAACAAGTAGTGCAGTAAAGTAAGGAGCAAGTGTCACTCT
>JARVGS010001792.1:18443099-18472865 GCA_031762315.1 Hypsolebias antenori | reverse complement strand
AGAGAGTTGGTCCATTGAATCACTGCAAAGTGGACAGGTAACATTAGACCCACCTTCAAGAAGAGCTGGACCAATGAGGTATATTCTAGTATATATGTTATTGAGCTGGGAGCACCCACAGCCCCACTAACACACCCAAAATGGATTCCACCGTGGAGAGTCAGCCAGAAGATACACAACACCCATGGCCTTATTGAAAGACTATTGAAAGACTATTGAAATATTATTGAAATATTATTGAAAGACTATTGAAAGACTGTTCAGTACAGCAAGACAGATTCTCTCTCCCAAAAGAGCCAGACTGGATTTAAAAAAAAAAAAAAACTTTGAAAACCAACTTCTTCTGAACTTGAACAATAAATTATTGCCTCAATATTAAAATGTGTCAGTTCATGTTAGGACAGGAGACAAGAGATGTCTCCAAATGTCTCGACACTCTGGTCTACGTTTTGAAAATGGTGTCAGGAAGTTAAAATATTGTTCACTATTGACACATTACAAGGTTGACTAGACAATATTTCAACTAGAGGTGATGACAAACTGGAGATGAAATGATCAGAGCCTGTTCCTTTGTTAGGTCTAATGCTCCTTTTTTCTGACAACTTTTACTTAAATGTGTTCACTGCAGTTAAAATGACACATTGGTTTGTGTTAAATAAAAACTTTCAAAGGTATAATCATTCCTTTTTATTCTTATTTTGCTTAATGTCATTTATCTCTGCATGTCATCCCTGAAATACTGACACACAGAATCACAAGTCCAAGTGTGAACTGTGTCACAGAGCAAACACAATAAAAACATGTATAATCTGCAGCATTGTTCTTTAAAATGACTCAGCACTATTAATGTATTACAGAAAATATACATACGGTAGGTACACTTGTTATTGTAGGCAAGTACTTTTACTTTAATACTTTAAGTATTTTTAAAAGTAAGTACTTATTTACTTTTACGTAAGTAAAAAACATTAATATGGTACTTCTACTTTTACTAGAGTACATTTTTGTCTGTTTATTTGTACTTTTACTTAAGTAGTGTTTGAGTACTTTCTCCACCACTGGTTAAAACAATGTTTTAACAAAAGGCTCACCTGTGACCTTGAAATCAAAACTACCCAAGATAAATTTCAGATAAATCATTAAAAAAGGATTCAAATTAAGTACCCCAAGCATTTTAATCCATTTCCTCCCAAACATCTTTAAGGATTAATTTGAGATACTCAAAACAACTATCTTTAAAAATGGAACAGATAAAACCTGATTACAAAAGTGGATGTTTATGCAACCCATACTTTACAGATAACTGAAAGCATTAAGTGATGCTCCATTGAGAGGAGCAAGCAACACGTGCATGTAATGCAAAATTCACATTTTAAGTCAGAAATTTGTTCAGGAATCTATTTTAAAACATTAAAATTTGAGTATTTGTTTGAATTTCTTTCAAGTGAAATCTAATCATTTGAAGATTCTTAGCATGAAACGCTTGAATTTTATTTGACTTTTATTACATCTCAAACTTTATAAACAAACTACTGTCAAAGATTAGCAAGAATTAGATGGTATTTTGGACCGTTTAACCCATTTTGGAATTCATTTAGTTAAGCTGGGTGTGTAAACGTCTATTTATTCCTCTCATGCAAGTAAATTTGGTGTTGTCAAAACTTGTTTCACTATTTAAGTTCCACATTTGCCACTGTGAAACTTCATACCGTCTCACTCACTTTACAAACTCTTTTAGATATTTTGTTTTAAAAACAAGAGCTTGTAGAACATCTGAATATTGCTGGTGTGATATTAAGTATGTCTAGTGATGATCATTTGTATGAAACGTCACTAAATTATCTCAAGTGGATCACACGTTAAGGGCGGGATAACCAAATACCATGTTTTAATTTTGACCCGATTTGTGACCTTGACCTTAAAGCTGGTCTGATGAAGCGTTCACATTATCTAGTGATGATATTTAAGTTTTGTTGTATTATCTTGAGCAGATCAGAAGTTATGAGCGGAATTTAATAAAAAAAAGTTTATGGACATTTGGATGGAGAGATACCATGATACATGTTCTTGACAGGTGTATAAAAAAGGACATATTCGATCAGTAAATATAAATTTAATTTGTCTTTTAGAAGAAAAATAAATAACTGGGAATAGTCTGGAACGCCAAAATAAATAAATAATATTCCGGACCCAGAAAGTGCTAAAACCCTATTGCACAGAGACTCAGTATTAAGATTGTTATAAGCAAATAACTTGCAAGAAAAACCGAGACCAAGCACTTGGAATGAGTTGCTTTTTTTCTTTTATTACAGAGCATTGGGAATACTACTCAGTCTAGACATGAAGCGCATTACAGTAGGAGCTACTCGTTTCTCTGGAAGCTGAATGTACACTAGTGAAAGAAGAAAAGCAAATGAGGGGAAAAAGAAGGGAAGGAGAAGGCACTCCTACATTTACTGTACCCCATGGGATGACCTCTGAGTGGTTAAAGAGGACAAAACCAAAACTTTAAATTATCCAACCAATGAGACAGCTGTGTAAACCAGGCTGGTTTCTCTGTACTACACCAGCCAAATGTTGCCATCACATTGGTGAGGATAAGTAAGAGCTCAAGAATTGCACCAGGTATTTTAATTGGATTTCAAAACTAATCCAAAATTAACAAAAAACAAACAAAAAAAAAAAACTGCAAACCAAACAACAAAAATGGCTGATAAAACAAAGTATTACAGTTGTCAGTGATGCTTTCTTGAGGCAGACCAAAGCTTTTCTGTACAACACTCTGGGCCCTCAAGCCAAACACTGAAATTCAAGATTCAATAACCAAGACTGTTTAAAGCTGCCTTCTGAAACATCAGCTTCTCTGTATCCACACCAAGTTTCAGAGAACAAATAAATAGTGTTGTGGTTCGATTCCTGGCCAATAAGACTCTGTGTCCAAGAGCACACTCCCTTAAGGTAAAGATGGGAATCAGGTTTCTCTGTAGCTACACCTGCCATCAATAAACTTAAGGAGCACAAGAGTCTTTTGTCATTTCAAAACCATATTAAAAACAAGGGGCATTAAAAAATACCTAGTTTTATAATTGAGTATCAATGCATAAACAATCAACATTTTCCATCACCATCAAGTATATCAAATCCCGCTGCAGACCAGAGCAGTGATATAGCAGCTTCTGACTTTTTCTGTATTACGTCAGAAAACAGCAAAGGTCTGTAGGGGCACATGAGGCCCTATGCTCATTTGAGCTTGTATGATTCAGATTTGGCTTGCCAGTTAGCCTGCAATGCATAGCATTTTAGTAAAGACAGTAGTAACCCTTTAATTTTATTTGTGCCTTTTTACCATCCTCCATAAAGATGATGAAATAAAAAAGACCAAGAGCATTAGGTCAAGAGATATACCAGTGCTTGTACCAGCCCAGAAAAGGAGGAATGTTTAAAACAAAGTTGAACTTCAGGAGACTGTGTCAGGGAATTGGAATCTGCAAATATGAAACTACACATTTAAATGGACTGTCAAAATATTAGTTGTAATGTTGACTCATTTCAATAGCACCAAAAAATTAAGGGTATCGCATATTGCCAAATATGCTACCGCAGTGACATCAAATTGAAGACTTACGACACTGAGAAGAGTGGAATGCCAAAGGAGAACAACCAAATGCAGCTACTCTGACTATAACAAGATGCAGGGAAACAGCAAGCCTGCAGAACATGAAGGCAAATCAGGCAACGTTCATGGAACCCACCCAATTTAAAACGTTTAAAGTTTGAGGCATGCCTCCTAGGACCCAGCACAATTGCGCAACCAGCAGAAAAACAGTAACAAGACAAGGATGGAGGTGGAGTCAAGGATGGAGTCATGTGTCATATCATTATGAGAGAAAGAGAAAGAGGAAGAGAAAAGTGCATTTCACCCCTGGAACCTTGGAGGCTTCTCTGTAGTATACACCAACAAGCCTGGGGGGAAAAGCTTAACAGGTTTAGTATTTGAGCTTTTTGGGCAGCTCCCATGGGAAGGAGTCTCGGCCAAAGTGGCCGTAGGCTGCGGTCCTCTGATAAATGGGTTTCTTCAGATCCAGCTCCCTGGAATACATAATCAACATCTTTAGCAGCAGTCATACTCATCAACATACATTCATAAATAAAGCACATAGAAGCCAGTGGGAGTGTCAAACCCATAAAGAACCTTGCTAGTATTTGTATATGTAGCCATGGCGCTTCAACACTTACCCGTCCAACCAACAGGACAACATCACATGAAGAAAAGAACACTCATCCATTCTACAAAAATTCTCCTCTTCCTAAGTTTTTTCACTTTTCTTTACAAGATGCATAACATTCTCACCCTCCAAAAAAAAAAAAAAAAAAAAAATTAAACTTTCTCTCCTTTTGTTTAATTACTTTTTTTTTTAATAGAAGCAATAATAACTCAGCTTTTGATCAAATTATGGCAAGGTGCAAGCAATAAGCCTTTCTAAATAATTTATTAACTTAATCTTGGACAACGCTAGACCAGTAACAAGAAGGCCTTTTGAAGCTGATGTTTCACTTAGCGTCACATTTTAACTTTACCTGACAATGACTCCAGGACGGAGGTCAAAGTTCTTCCTCACAATATCAAGCAGTTCCCGCTCACTCTTTTGGGAGGTCCCGTAGTGGAAGATAGAAATGGAGAGTGGATGGGCAACTCCAATGGCATAGGACACCTGATATGGCACAAAAATAGGTTATATCAAGCATAACTACAAAAAAAAAACATTAGGCAGGAACCTTTGGGAACCCATCGCCACATAATGAAAACTGGCAGACTTTAATAACACTACACACCTGAACGAGCACTCTTCTGCAGAGCCCAGCCTTGACCAGAGACTTGGCCACCCAGCGAGCGGCATATGCAGCAGAGCGATCTACCTTCGTGTAATCCTTCCCAGAGAAGGCTCCACCACCATGGGCTCCCCAGCCTCCATAGGTATCTACAATGATTTTACGTCCAGTGAGGCCAGCATCTCCCTGTAATGTTTGAACAGAAGTTGGCTTGGTAAGTAACCTGAAGGTTATAAATCTCTTGAAAGCTAAATGCTGATATTTACCTGTGGACCACCAATGACAAACCGTCCACTAGGCTGCAAATGGTAAATGGTGTCATCATCCAAATATACTGAAGGAACAACAGTCTTGATGACATTCTCCTTCAGAGCATCTCTCATCTCCTCAAGGCAGATTTCCTCATCATGCTGAACAGAAATGACGATTGTGTGCACTCGCACAGGGAGCATAGCACCACGGTCCTGGCGATACTGCACGGTCACCTGCAAGAAAGGAAAAACAAGTGAGTCAAAACTCGAACCACTAAAAAAATAAAATAATAAAATAAAATTTTAGCAGGCAGTGGCGATGTGTCTCGTGCTCTGACCAGTCTCACATTTTAGCTGCCTCTACTGATTACAAAGTAGGAAAAATGTGACAACAAATAAAACTATCAATAAATTACACTATTATGTTAGTTCTACCTGTGTCTTTGAGTCTGGCCGGAGCCATGGGAGGGTGCCATTGCGTCGCAGTTCAGCCATCTTGGCATTCAGCTTGTGGGCAAGGATAATTGTGAGTGGCATGCACTCTTCAGTTTCATCGGTTGCATATCCAAACATCAAACCCTTCAAAGTAAGATACATTAGGAGTTCACATTACAACTTAGTACATTACAAACCAATTACTTATTCATTTGTTATTTATTTATATTACTGTCAATACTGACCTGGTCCCCAGCTCCAATGTCCTCCTCATTACGATCAATGTGAACACCTTGAGCGATATCAGGAGACTGCTGTTCCAAGGCCACAAGCACGTTGCAGGTCTTATAATCAAACCCTGCACAGAAGACGGTCTCAAATCAATACCAAACATGAAACTGACAAATTCAGCTTGTAGCAGAAATTCAAGAACATGCCGCACCTTTCGTTGAGTCATCATATCCAATTAGACGGATTGTTTCACGCACAACTTTCTGATAATCCACTGAAGCATGTGACGTCACTTCCCCAGCAAGCAGGATCATCCCAGTTTTGGCAACAGTCTCTGCATCAGACAAAATAATTTATAAGTACAGGAAGAGGCAAACACAACAGCGTGCTAATGGCTGCTTATGACCACAGCAATAAACAAAAAAGACAAGTTTATTACCACATGCAATCTTGGCGTCAGGATCCTGTTTGAGGTGGGCGTCTAGGATTGCATCACTGATTTGGTCACAGATCTTATCTGAAAATAACAAAATAAGTCAATTAATCACAAGCGGCTGTCAAAACAGGGCAGAACAAAATGAGGAACGGCAGCGCGACCGGTCCGGTGAATGTTCAGGAGGACACAGTCTCATAACATGCGCCATTTCTGCAACAGCACATGTGGTGGACCTTGAAGCGCGCGCAACTAGCCGGGGACCGGAAGGCAACACTAATACTTAGAATGTTAAAATTACAGATGCATTTACCGGATTTCAAAAGCTGTTCCCGCTAGAAAATTGTGATGGTTAGTAAATAACGTCGGCAAACATGTCCTCCGGCTTTTAGCGCCCGCGAGATTTGGTGTATTGGCGAGGTTAGCTAATCAGCGCGTGCTCAGGAGACCGGCCCAGCTCCATTATTAGCAAAGGCCGTAAACGTCGCAAATCGTCTCTTTTCTTAACACATATAGAAGGCGCCGTGAAATCTACACTGCGGGAAGCTAAAGAACTTTGTTTAAATCATTCAGTCACAGCTACGAAGGCCACTAGTTTAGTAACGTGTTATGACAAAAGGCCGACGTCATGTCGAGACTTACCGGGGTGTCCTTCTCCGACCGACTCTGAAGTGAACAAGAAGCAGTCCTCCTCAATAAAAGCATTATGAAAACCGTTCATCTGTCCGTTCATCATTGTTACGGTTGTTACTGTCGCAAGTAATATAAATGTTGTGTTGGTAAAAAGCTAACTTTAGCTCTAATGTTGTATGCCGCGTTGTTGCTGGTCTGCGCGCGATGCACAATCAACGGATTGATCCTTAAACCTGACTTGAATGGCGCAGTGCTCCACTTTTTATAACGTACTGTGACACGTCATGACGCAAGAGAAGGAGGGGCTTATTGATGAGCCTATCGTAGGACAACATTCCAATGTAACCAAGATTGCGTAATCAAATGCAAAATATGACTGCAACCACGTGCTGAACAAAAAAAAAAGTTGCACTTTCAAACTTAAATAAACAACAAATAATGAAACCACGCTCTTGATTCTTTTTTCGTATTTTTATAAATTAATAAAGTAGTATTCAACTTGATCAAGGGCGGCTGTGACTGAGTGGTTAGAGCAGTCGAGAGTTGGGGGTTCGATTCCACCTGCAGTCACATGCCGAAGTGTCCATGGGGAACCCCTCATTGTCTCGGATTTGTGATTGTGATAAAGCATTGATTAATCTCTACATATTCAGATTAGCTTTGTAGAGATATGCTGTATGAATGGGTAAATGAGGGCATAGATGGTAGTGAAGTGCTCTTGATAAGATAGAAAGGCACTTAATAAAACAAGAAGAAAAAATGGTTTTCACAAGGACTGGACTTCTGTAAAAGTTTGGTACAAATCAGTATTCACATAATTACTCTGATAAGTTGAATGTTGTTCCGATATTGGAACATGGGAACATGTGACAAACCTGGCCAGACTCGACTTTGTTACAGATGGATAATGATCTAACTTTATGTAACCAAGATAAAACTGGCCAGTGGCGAGTGAAGCAGATGATGAGAACATTGTGTACTAAAATAATTTGGTTATAATAAACGCAAAAAGCTCCTATTAGGCCTCAGGTTCTCTTGTCTAACATGATGAAAAATAAATGTTATATAGTTCCCAGATTCATTTTATGATAATAACAGATCAATGCTGGTTTTACCTTCCAAACAAGCTACTTTATTAAAAGACACAATAAAATAAACAAGTGTTTTGCCTTCTTTTAGTTTCAAAACACATCTTAAAGTATTTATATGGAAGTGTTTATCTGAGACTGAAACTGAAGCAGAAAAAATTTACCCAGATCTTTATTTTGCCATCAAGACTTATTTACATATAAGCAACACATTTCTAAACAAGGACAACATTTATAAATGTGTGAATAATAGAAAACAGGTGGCAAGTTTCAGTCAATGCCATTTAAGAAGCAAAGATTGAGACTTTTTTTCTCTCATCGGTTTTTGAGAGTCAAAATATTAAAATTTGCTTTAATTTAAGACAACAGTTTCAGCTAATTAGATATTTATTAGTTTTGGGCAAACTTTATTTGGAATGGATGAGAAATAAAGACAATGATTATAGAAGCTTCTAAAAATGATTAAAATATACATTTAAATAACCAAACCCAAATTTATTGTGATCCTTTATCCTTTAAAACAGCAAATTTTCTGACTATCAATACTTCTCAGATGTTTGTGTTTAGATTAATTGGAGGAAGAAACCCTGTCCCTGTGTTGCATCAGTCCAGTCCAGTCAGCATGAATGTGCAGGGTGGACACTTTTGCATCAAAGGGAGGAAGCATGATGCAAGGTGCACCTGATATTGCTCAGTTGTTGTGTTTGTAGCTCAGATTCATTCCGACGGTATAAAATATCAGAAGGGATCAACAATAACCTACCAGAGAAAGATGGATTGTTAATAGGAGAAAGTTTGAATTAAATTAGAAAAAAGTGGTGGTAATGTCACATAACTTAAACAAATGCTGGACTGTATTGATCTCTATTAACTGACAGAAAGTAAAGTGTAAATCATGAGACAACTATGTGAGTCCATTGCCCTAATTATACAACAATAGTGTGAATGAATCAGGTTTCACACTTTTGTTTTCCTGTTTTATTTTCCTACACAATTTGGCAACCTATACTTCTGCGTACCTTGTGGTATTTTAATCATGTTTTATAACATTTGGCTCATTCAGGAAATGTGTGATATGACTAAGATTTTGTAACTTTTCTAAATATTTTTAATTTCATGCTCACTCTTTTTTATTGTATGCTTTTAGTTTTTAGTTATTCTGTTTCTTTTAGCTAACCTTTCCTTGTTTTCTACTTAACTATCCTTTTCTTAATTTTTGTAGCTAGTCTTGATAATTTTAGTTAGTATTTTGCAATTTTAGCTATATTTGCTGGTTTTGCCTAGCATTTTTTTTTTTTTTTTGACTAGTCAAACTATTTTTTACCTTCTATTTATTGTTTGGCTTTTTTAACTAGTGCTTTACTTTCACCTTTAGTTGGCGTTTTGCTCCTTTTAGTAGTTATTCAGCACTCAGTCATTTCACAGAAAATGCAGTTTCTCTAGTTTTATAAAAATGCACTTTCATGCTTGGGTGCTATTTTTAGGGGAGTGGTGTGTAGAGGTTAGCGAAGGTGGGTCTGTGATCGGAAAGTCGCCGATTCAACTCCCCATACCAGCAAAAAATGTGGGTGGGAAAGGTGAAACACCCACACCTGCCTTCACCCTCATTTCCCCACTCAGGGCCCTTGAGCAAGGCTCTTAACCCCCATCATCTGCTCCCCCGGGTGCCCTAGAGGGCAGCTCTCTGCTCCACACAGAGGTCCATTTTACAGGCATAAAAACAATTGCCAAGTCTTCATGCGAAAGTTTGCTGTGGCGACCCCTGAGGAAGCAAGCAGCAGAAAGAAGAATAAATAAATAAATAAACAAATAAATAAATAGGCACTATTTTCCTGTTATGTTCTCTCACAGAAAATTTAACTCATCAATAATTGAGGTCATCAAAATTAAAACTAAAGCACAAAGGGAATCATAAACAGACAGCATGTAATTTAAAAGATACAATTTTATTTCTTTGGACAGTTTTGCAGTAGTTTTGGGGTTGAAGAACCAAGCAAGAAACTCCCAAACAACTTTCCAAATGCTTTGATCCAACAATTTCAAGGAGATTAAAACATCTTGATAAGCCACCGATCAATATTACATGTTTGTTCATGTATTTTATTGTTTGAATCACATTAATACAAACACATGTAGACAGAACAATCTACATTGAAACCAGAATGTAAATGTACTTAAATGGAAATACAGTAGAAGAAATAATCTCTAGAGTTCCTATAAGAAAAATAATAAAATTTGCATTTAATTTATTTTTGACATACGCAGTAAAAGAAAGCTTTAACACTGCCCAGCAGAATTCAGGCTCATTTAAAGTTAAATAAGAAAATAAATACATAATTTAAGGAAAATAATCTTTATGTTATAGATTGTCCTCTATATGGTATATACTATATTTTTGACAAACTTTATATTTATTCTTTACTTACATTTTCCTACATCATAACCACAAAATTACTAAACAGTAACGTTCATCAGACAACAATAATCACTCGTCATGAATGCAGTACTGAAGATCTAAATGATCTAAAATAGGACAATCAGTTTTTAAATGTTTTTCTCACAAAAGGGTCCATTCTTTTTTTTTTTTCTCTCAAAATGAAGAAAATTCACGATTGCACCATAATATTCCAATACTTGTGAATTTATCCAAGTATAACTACATTTTTATCTCTAGCTCTATAACATTACACTGCAGTTAAAATTTTGGACCGTTCCATTTAGGTTTTTCTAACAATTTTCACTGTCACCATTATGACAAACTTGAGTCAAAAACAGCACTTCACAACACAAGAAACACAGTACTGGAATGTACAGCAGTAAACCATGCAGACACAGCACCTGTACCATTCATACCAATGGCTAATTTTGCACACGCACACGTATGTTGCTGCCACGTTATCCTATGCTAACAGATCCAAAAATACGAGTCCAAGATGGTGGTCACACAGTGACTGTGCAACATGTTTGTCTTTTTTTTTTTTTCTGTCAGCTAATCAAGACCATCAGGAGAGAATGTGACCAAGAGGGAAAACAAAAACAGTCAACTGAAAACAAAGAAGAAAAGTTTTTGTTATTTATGATAAAGTAAAGCATTCACTGGGGCCATTTTAGTTAATTTATGATACTGGGGAAAAAAATTGTGATAACATTTGAGTTCAATTTTCCTTGAAAGTTATTTGATTTTTATCATGACCTGGATGACTGAGAAGCTTCACAAGCATTATATAATTTACTGAAATAAATCTGGTTTTGGATTCTAGCATAACTTAAAATATTATAATTTTAATCAAAAGTGCAAACAATAATATGATTTGGTGCTTTGGGTTAAATGGTTTTAAAACCTTGTGACTATCAAGACTTGTCAACAAACACCTGAGTCCTGTCAGGTATGTCTGCAGATTTTACCACTTGTGTTGGCAGTAAGTGGCAACGATTAATCTCCTACTTATGGGAGGACAGCTGTGCTGCAACTGCTGACATCACCTTACACACCCGACACTTCCCGCTGCAGCGACATGACTGTCTATTTAAAGGCCCTCGTCCTCACATTTACTCATTAAATTAACATTCACTGAGCTGTTGTCTTGTAAATCTGAGCCTCGGCTCCACTTACTTTTTTCATTCATTCAACTTTTATTTATACAGGTTAGTCTTACTTCAGTTACTTCAGCTCGGCTGTGTTTTTTATTCGCTCTGGAAGGATATCCCTTCCTTTAGAAAGATCAGTTCAAATGCTTGTATCCTGTGTCATGTTGTCACATGCTTTGACTTTCCAAAGCAGGAAATATCCATGAACCATTCTGAATCTCTATGGCTGTCTCTGATTGAGGAAACTATAAGGTGAAAAAGAGTTAACGGATGTGTTCTATCTTAAATTAATCAAATTCTCTAATAATGAATAGGTCACCACGAAACAAGCAGTGAATGATAAGTGAGCAAGAGAAAAGTGGTGCACTTATTCAGTCTGAAACCCGAAGATGTTTTATCAATCATATGCAGAAACCTCACTATATTAACATCAACCCTTAAGTAATTTCTCATTTCTAACACAAGCGATCAGCTCCATGTACAGTCCACACCTGAGAACGGACAACAGTAGAGGAAACACTGGACAGAGTGGAAGGTATACAAATAAAAAAATACAAACGTGCAAAAATGCACAGTTTAGAAAAACAACTCAAGGCCAAATAAACCATCTGGACAAACCTGATGATTATTCCTGAAACAGATGGCATCACAAACAATATAGAGTGTAGACATATGAAATAAAGACAACAGTTGGCTGTGTAACCTGTAACAATAGCAGGTACTTTGTGATGAATTACTTTCCTGAATCTTGTTAGTCTGTTGCCCCAGGACCAGACTGCTGCTGGCTGCTGCTGCCCTCTTCTGGACGCCCCGCTGCCTCACCTTCTTGAATGGTTCTGTCCACAGTGCTGGGCTCCTTGGTTTGGGCCTGTGTCGGGCTGTTGGAGCGGCTTCCTGAGCGACTGCGGCTGCCGCTCCGACAGCTGCCGTGCTTGCCCTTTAGAGGACTGGGACTGCGGGACCTCATCTTCATGACGACAGTGCTGTCATCTTCTGAACTGAAGTCAGAGCTGTCTGAAGAACTGCTAGTGCGCTCTAAAGTGGGAAGCTGGATCTGCAGATGAATAAAAAGAGAAAACAAATATAATATGAAGGAGGGATTTTTAAATCCCAGCAGTTAATTAATTAGCTTAAACGAGAGAAAAAGTGTTGCGTGACGATTACCTGAAATGGCTCTGTTACACCCACAATGGAGCTCATGTTGTTGCTATAGTAACCCAAGATAAAGTCTCCTGAGCATTTGGGTAATTCCTCCTCTGTAAAGGTTACCTGGAAAACATTTTAAGATATTTATCAAATGTGACAGAAAAATTATCTCTGAGGACCTTCAACATGCACCCTGATTACCTGATGTTCCTGTCTATAAAAGTCATTCTCCTCCTGCTTGGCCCACACATAGCCCACATAATCCTTGTAGTGCTTGAAACCCACCTATGCAAAGGTAAAATGATTAAAAAAAATATTATGTCACACTTGCAGTTTGACACAGGCTTTTCAAATGCTATCAGGTGAATTAAGCCAAATCACCTTGTACAATCCAATCCAGTCCCAGGAGCTGCGAGAATAGTTGGGCGCCAGTTTGAACACAGTTTTTGCGTCTTCAATGCTGTTCCACTCATCCTCCACCACAAGAGTGACCAGTGGGACGTTCACCTTGTATGGGAACTGCAAAGAAGAATCAAAACGTAATGGTTAAATGCTGTAAATTGTTCAAAATAACATTAAATGGTAAAGGATCCTGAGAATAAAGTTCACAAAAATCAGTTTATTGAGTCAAAAATGACTGGCAAATCACCCTATGTTTAACCTTATACATTATTGTCCACAGCTAAAGGCAAAATAGCAATTATGTTTTTGCCATTGTCTGTTTGTGTGTGTGTGTTTGACAGTCTGTTAACAAAATATCTCATGAACCATCTGTATATGTACATCACTGGATGTAAATCTACAAATGACTTTTAGAATCAACCCAGTTCAAACTGGCTGCCACAGCTATGGAACCATAGAAAACACAAAATGACAACAACTCGTCTAATTTTATAGATTAGAGATGTAATTTGGTGTTAGTAGCTGAGAGTAATTCAAATGGCATGCTGAGCTCATTTCGAAACATCTCACACTATTGAATGAGATCATGTCATTTCCAAGGTTGGACCAAAATGGATTTAACTCCATTATTTCTCTGCATCATATCCGAGTTTAAAACTTAGTCAGCGGGTGACACACATCACGTCAAAGAATGCTAGGCCTTAACATTTCTTCTAGATATCACTTCTAAGTAAAAACTGAAATTGATGTAAGCTAAATAGTTTTTCAGCAACTGGAGTTCAGACATGTTTTTTTTTATTGTTAGCATCTCTACAAGAAAAGAAAATCAAAGATCTAAGTTTTTCATCTTTATAATGGTTGACACCTGCAGGGTGAAGATGGAAGAGACCGGTTTGTGGTCACTGACGGTGAACTCCATGTGACTCCGGTAGTTGTGCTGGGTTACTTTGATGCCACTGGTGAGCCCTGAAACAGAACCACGCTTCCCCACACCCTGAGCAGCGGGTGCAGTGGCTCTCTGGCGCCAGAGGATCCGGTCAGTCCAAGCTGGTTTCCGTTTCTTCCCGCTGGTGATGTTGCATGAGAGAGAGAGCGGAGGAGAGAAGAAAAAAATTGAAGCAGAACGAAGAGTAAAAAAAGGATCTTCGCGCTCCCTTCAGGCTAGCAAAGACCTTTCAGAGAGGAGTGTAATAATTCATACTGTGATCAGTGTCCTAGAAAAGTTAATAGCTCCCTCTGGCATCACCAACCTTGTATCGTATGTATCTGTTCCAACGTCAAACTTGTAGGTAGGAGGGAATTTTAATGGTCCTTCTTGAAATCCCTCCAACACCGTCTCACTGTCTTTAGCCATGTTCAACTGCAAATATTACAAATGGGACAAAATGCACAAAATGTTCCACTGCTCTTACACTAAACGTCTCTCTACCGCCCTCTAGTGTGGACAAAGAGACAATGTACTGCTGAGTTTATAATTTGTTTGTGAAACAACTTTATGTAACCATTCTCATTTAAAATACACTTTAATATGAAAAAATATTTAAGAATACATATCAAAGGATTTAAAATACTCCAAATTTTTGCTCCTGAAAACAATGAGAGGCACACATTCTATCTAGTGATTTTTAAAGAAATTCAGAAGAAACAAATGCTTTCATCATTTACTGTATTTAAAACACAAATGTATCAAAATCTTTTTTAAATTTTTTTTTATACCTGATCTTTCTCCCACAAAACTGATAACTTGTTGTTATCGATGGCTGATTTCACAACTTGCATATCCAGGTCATCAATGCGAAAATTGAGATCCCCAAACCAGAACACCAGGCTGGAAAATCATCCAGAACAAACAAAACAAGAAGAAAAAACACCTTTTTAAAGAATTTTAAACTACGGTAGTTACTGGTGGAGAAAATAAATATTTTTAAAACAGAGTTAAAATTTTGAAACAGTAATACCAGGGCTATTCAACTGGCAGCCCGTGGGCCATTTCTGGCCCACGGGTGGCTTCAATCCAGCCTACTTCATTAAAAAATAAAATAAAATAAAATTTGTCGGCGGTTCTGGGTTTGGGTTCTGTTTATTGCATTTATGATTCAATGCAATAAAATAAACAAATTTAAAAGGAAACAGATCATTGTAAACTTTGGTTTATTTACATAATAACTTTAATTGCTGGATGTCCGCCCCCGAGCTGTTTCAGAAACTGTGGCCCCCTGAGCAGTTTTCTTGAATAGCCCTGTAATACAATGATTATTAAATTTTTGGTGTTATAAAATCTGATTTAATGTGGCAGATAACATCAGTCTGCAAGCTGCCACAAACTGTGAAAGTCGTAACTGGTGAGCTCATGAAGATGCTGTGTTAATCCAAATCATAAAAACAAACACAGCTACTTTTGGCTTCTATAATCCCTCCATTTTTAAAACTAACCTGCAGTGAGAAAAACAATACACGTTTGAATGGCTCCTTTCTAAAATTTCATTGACAGACACTGCATTTTTGTAACTGCTTCACAATAAAAAATAACTCATGAGTTAAAGTTAAAACATTTAAATATAAAACTACGGCAGCAGACAGGCTCATTTCCCGTTAACATTTTTAATTATTGTAATAATAATGAAAATGTACAAATGCAGATTATACTTTTAATTAAGCAATGTCTGACATTATTTCCTTTAAAATTAACAAACAAGTGTGGAGTTTGTTACACATATATAACCATCTTTTTTCATTTGATGCTTTCCTTTGCAGATTTATAAAACTACATGTCGCAGTGCATGCGTGTGCATGTGTATTATGTGACTTACTCGTGATCCTGAACCCCGATGGCTGCCTGGCCCTCAAACTGCTGCTGCTGCAGGATGCTCTCAAAGTCCTCCATGCGCTGATCAGAGTTTTCCATGTGAGCCGGAAGGTGGCAGTTGAGGAAGCAGATGCTGTGACCGAACACAGACATGCGGGCGCTAACGCCACCTTTATTCCCCTGCAACGCAGACGAACAGCGAGGTAGCTTTAATGCGTGAAGTGCCTTGAGATGACTCTTAATTTGACGCAACAAAAACAATTTATAACTGAAGTGACAATGAAATGCATTTGAAAGTGAGACCACAGGATAGTAGCAAGCACGAGAAAGTGTTTGTGTCTGACACTTTCTTGGAATAGAAGTTAAATGTTTGAGATGATCTTTAGTGATATAGAAGTAGTGGTGCTTCCCCCCCCCCCCCGCCCCCCAACCTGTATGTATTAGTCTACAAACCAGCCAGATAGGAAGTGTCCTCATTAAAGACTAAATAGTATCAATATTTAATGCAAACAGTCAAGTGCACACCGGGAGTGCGAAATGAGTAGGTGGATTTTCTCCTCTGACTCAATAAAAAATGTTTTGAGTATAAACTCTGCCTATCTTGATGTTTGCTGTAAGAAATCTATCTAAATGTTGTTACAAACCTTAATAATTCAGGCAATCATTATCATGATGTGATTAATTAGCAAAATATCTCATAAACCACTGAGCAAATGTTTTAGAAACCAACTAATGATTGGCCGATCTACAACTGAATGACATTTAGAGTCAAGACTGCTGCCATAGCTAAACAACTTTATAAAACACAAAAAGGCTATAACTCATCCAGTATTACAATCATACACCAGCTTATAGTCCGAGTGTGACATCACATGATGAGATTATTCATAATGTTCTTTTCAAGGATTGACCAAAGCAGCTCCAAGTCTGTCATTTCTCATCATAAGATGATCTTCGTCTAAAACTCTGGCATGAAAGGCAGCGGGCGATATGCATTCCTTCAAGAAATGCTATCTTTTAATTTACATCTGCAATCCCAGTGCAGATAAGCACAAAATAGATTCAAACTACAGATACAAATCAAAAACATTCCATGTGCATAAAGTTGTATAAATATTTTCAGTGGGGAGATGTTTTAAAATTAAACCAAACGTCCAAGCACACAATTTGAGCATCCAAACGTAATACTTTATATTAGGAATGTATATTACAAAAATGATACTGGGGAAAATAATGACCTATTTCATTTAGAGCTTGATTGTAAAAGTAGTCTGACTGGTTTTAAAGTCATCCGACTTGCTTGAAACCAGAAAACATGCAAATACATCATATTTGCATGTCTGCACAGCTCTAAGGCAATATTATTGTACTGTATTCAAACCCCTTCATGCCTCCTCACTTAGTGTATCTCTAATGTTTCCTAAACTACTATTTTAGTTTTCAGTACCACCATATTTGGTTTCATGCAGCAAACCTTGTTGTCAAAGTTAAAGGCGTTAACTGGTCATAAAATGGGGTGAAACAGAATTTGACTAACAAATTATTAGATCTGATACAATGCACTCTGTCATGTTACATTCAGCCTTCAAGGTCAACCACTAGAGAGATGTAGTCCACTTATTTTTCTCTCTCGCTCTGCTGTGTGGAACTATCATAATACAGTGACCATCTCACCCAGTAACCCCCCAGGCCTGTGCGGGTGGTCTCAGTCTGGACTCCACGGAGGAAAGGCAGATGGAAGTATTTGGCAAAGATGAGCAGTAACAAACCCTGCATCCTCTCTGATGTCACCTGATGGGCAAAGAGGGAAAAAATAAAACCAGAGGTAAGAGGAACAACTTTATAAAACTCTAAAGAGGAGCACCACATGTTTCACTTGAACATAAACAAAACTATATAAATGCAAAATATCACGGCCCACACTCTCCTTTGCACTTCCAATGTGGCTTTGGTGCACATCAAGGATGCTAGTTTCTAGTTTTTTGCCCCAGATGTGAGAAAAGCCTTCAACGTCCAGATTTTTCTTGTGCTACATTATAGAATATGCAGATTTTGACATTTTTGTTCCATCTGGCATGAAAAATGGGCCACAGAGATTTTTGCGCTATTAAAAAAAAGAAAAAAGAAATATGACATTTCACTTTTTGAACACTTTTTAAGTGGAGAATAAATTTTTATGACATGTCAAACTCATTCCCAGATAAGAATGTCCACACCCCCTCCACCCTTTATAAAGTTGTTTACGCACCACCACCTCAGTCTGAAGAAGCACACAACCACACCATGAGGAAAGCCTTGAAGGCATTAACAGAGGCACACACACACCCCCACCTACACACACACACACACACACACACACACACACACACACACACACACACACACACACACACACACACACACACACACACCCACACACACACACACACACACGTGATAAACCCTTTCTCCTGCATGCTAACAGCCGAGTCAAAGAACTTTGTTGCATAATGTAACCCACTGAACCATTAAGGCAACTGTTTATATTCTGATACAAGTGTGAGCATGGGTAATGGTTGTGTATCAAACATGAAACAAAGTATTTGACTGAGTAAACTAAGGTCATGTGACAAATCTTGCCACTATATATCTGTGAAGAAATTATATTTCTAAGCTACATTTTTTTTTATTTTTTTTAACTTATTTAGGTCCATAAAATAAGTGTGCAAGAGCCATAGATTACATGAATATACACACAAATATATACTGTATACAGTATACATATAATGTATCACAATCTATCTTTATGGTGCTAAATGCAGGTGTGAATGGCTTCACTTGTCACTGGTCTGAACCCCTTTGATCCACGGGTCTTTTGTAGTCTGAACACAATCCATCCTGAGCCTTGATGTTAGATGTCCCACTGAACTGACAAGATCCCACACACACTGCAGAGTGATTACATGGTAGTCCAGTTCATCACAGGGACACATGAGACAAACGAGATAAACAACCATTCACTCTCTCACTCACACCTAGGGACAATTTAGAGTTACCAATCAGTCTAATAACATGCATGTTTTTAGTCTGTGGGAGGAAACCGGAGTACCCGGAGAAAACCCACACATGCACGGAGATGCAAACTCCACCCAGAAAGGCCCTCGGGTGGGATTTGAACTGACGACCTGCTCACGTAGAGGCAGCAGCTCTACCAACTGCACCACCCGTCAATTAAACTTCTGTTCAGTTTGAGCTGGTTATACTCATTATGGTTACAGCATGCTATACAGTATATTGTCCTGTCATTGACAGGACAGCAGAGCAACATTTTATTGATATATTATTAACTAACTAAACCCAAAACTTGTTACACAATGTTCCCTGTGAAGCTGTCGAAAACAGTTAATGGTCTATTTAATTGCAGCAGGTTTTTACAGGTAAGAATCAATTTTTCCTCAGACACCGAGTTCCGTGAAGTCACCAATCATTGTATTATAGTTCTCCCATATTGTGTCTGTTGGCCAACATAATTAAGCTGATCAAGATAAGTCTCTACACAAATTAGACTCAAATGGCTCTGAACTATGTAGATGTCAAATTAATTTAATAGTAATATATTACAAGTGTGAACACACTCAGTCGAGATGGACATATAGTGACAAGTCTGTACAGGGCCTAAGCAGACATGTGTTTGTGCCTCTGCATACAAAAACGCCTAGATGCGTCAAATAAAAAGGCTGTGCCAGTAAAGAGTATAAATTGTAGCTTATTCAGACATTTTAGTGACAGTCAGCTGTAATTGTGTGACGAATATCCAGAAAGGAAAAATGTCTTGTAAGCTCAGTTTTGCTGCAGTAAAAGGCTGATTTGACTGGTGCTTGCAGCAGACACAGCTGCAGCTGAAATTAGTCTTGGTGAGCAAACAGTCTTAAAACAGGGCAGATACTGGGTGTTTAGTTACTGTACACCACAATGACATGACTAAATATCTTCCTGCAGACATAACTAACAGTCCACCTTCTTAAAGGCTTTAGGGGCTCTACTTCCACAACATCTGACGTACTGTATAAATATTCACTAAGCGTAAAAAGAGACGTCGTAAAAATGATTTTAGTGAGGTTCAAACCAATCCAGCAGACTATAGCTGGAGGACAGCGTCAGTCTCGCTGTCAGACGCACATCAACACTGACAGCATGATCCAAAAATAAAGCAGCACCCTGGGACACATTTGTCCAACACTTGCAGCTCGACAGCTTCTGGCTTACTATGCCAACTGTGCCAAGCTTTGTTTCAGGAGCAGCCAGTGCAACACCTACTGTACAACAGCTGCAGTGTCTGCTTTAAAAGGAAACCTAATAAATGAAGAAGGCAGCTTTTTTAAAAAAAAAATATATATATATAATGTCTGAAATGACAACAAACCCACTCAGCTACTTATTGCATTGGAATTTCTAGGTATGTGCAGCCCTTAAGACATTAATTGTGCAGCTAGAAAAAAAAAAAGGAGACAGAGTGCTTGACTTTGGACGATCATCCCAGGAGACAGCGGAAGAAAGCAGATACACTGACATAACATGCCTGTTACAAATCATCACCATCCCAGCCGTTGCTCGGGGAACAAAATTAGCCTGAACAGCAAGAAGCAGAGATCTCATCAGTGATAATGCAGCATGCACAAATCTTCAGTAAGCCATTTAGCATTTCATTCAGAAGCCGAGCATGTGTATTCACAAAATAAATAAATAAATAAAACATGACTGACCAGCACATAACCAAAGGGGCTTAATCTCTCCATGCAGACCTCGCTCCACTGGTCTGTGAAGAGGACATCTTTCAGTCTTTTGTTGATCATAGAGTTGACCTCCTGCAGCCTTGAAGAGAAGTGACGCAAAATGGTCAGCACAAGAGTTCAAAGACGAGCAAATGTGACAACGTTTGAAGAAATTCATTTAGTGAGAGAACATCATTAATTTGAGCCCGACTTGTCTTTGTTGTGGATGTAGGGCGAGTTTACATGAACTGTTATGAAATGAGGCGACGTGGCCACCACTCACCCGATGATGTACATGTCGGTGTTTCCATCTCCCACATTCAGTCCCAGCAGAGACGTGATGTCATCAGGCGGTGTGGCTGAGCCCACGTTCCAGGTGATAATGTGCACCCTGATGAAAGAAACTGTTACATAAACTCCCACAAACACTTATCTCCTACATGTCACAACTTAAAGACTGAGACAGCAAAACCTCTGTGCAGTACTAACATCCACTGAATGTCACAATTTTACTGCCTTGTTAAAAATCACAATAAGATCACAAGTTTTTACTATTCACTTAAAATAAATTGTCAGGTTCAGACTACAGTATATTTATTATACTGGACAGTGCTATTGCACACAATTAAAATATTACACATTTCTGACATTTGTTCGTTAGATCTTGGACCCCCCGCATCAAGAACAGTGAATGTTACACTTCACTTGGCCTTATCTGTTGACCTTATTAAGAGATACATGGACATACAGGTAGATCTCCTTAATGTTCTTTACTTGTTTATAAAAACACCTCAAGTCAAATAAAGTAAGAACTTTGAATAAACAGTGTAACATTATTACAAAAGGAATGATTACGTCATCACAATGAGGATTATCTCTGTACGGCACCAACAGTGAAGTGTTTGCACATAAGATGTGCAAACACCTTATTTGAAAAGCTTTAAACTTAATACCACTTGTGACTGTTCAGCACCTCACAATAGATAACTTGAGTTGTAGTTGAAACAAATATGACAGAGACCACAACTCTTGACTTTATGCCGCCCACAAATAAAACACAGAATAAACTGAATCATATTAATATTCTTGTGTGGCTGTTTATGAAGCGTTCGCACTATAGTGATCCATTTTTCTTCCGTATGTTTTTCAGCATCTTTCGTTCCACAATTTTTGTGCTATTTCAACAAATCATAGATCAAAACGTTCAGCTCTTTCAGGACAATCCTTTTGGTATTGGTGCAACTTTAGCTTTTTGAAATATTTAGCCTTTTCTGCCTTTTTATCTCAGAAAATGAACTGAGCTCATTTTACATCCTTCGTATCTTTAGATCTGTTTACAACATTTTACTGCTCCTTTCACATTTTGTTCTGGTCCAGCTTCTTTCAGCTTACTTGTGAAAAATTAAACTTCTTTCAGCTACTTTCAGCTAATTTCAGCTGATTTTAATCCTTTTAGATTATTTCTGCTAGCTACAACATTTGTGTGCTTCTTCTAACTTCTTTCTGATAATTTCAGCTTGTTATGCTCCTTTCAGCTTATTTATGCAAGTTTCAGCCTTTTCTGCCATTTCAAACAATATTTAGCAGTTTTATGCTAATTTTAGCTTTTTCAGCTAATGCCACATTTTTTGCACTCAGTTCAACATTTTCAGCCTAATTGGGCAAACATGTAATTTTTGCTTTATGCTAATTTAAGCTTGTTCTACATGTTCAACTAGCTTTTTAGCTAATTGTAGCTGTTTTTAGACAAAATCAAGTTTTTGTGATAATATCTGCTACTATCAGCATAATTAAATTCTTTATACTAAATTATTACTTCTTTCTGCTAATTTCAGTTTATTTATGCAAGTTTCAGCTTTTTCTGCAATTGCAGCTACTATTTAGCTGTTTATGCTAATTTTAGCCTTTTCAACTAATTCCACATTTTTTTTTTTTTGGTTTGTTTTTTTCCTTTTTTTTTAGCACATTTCAATTCTTTCTGCTTCCTTCTGGCTTCTGGCCTTTTCAGCTACTTTTTGCTAATTTCAGCAATTTTTTTAATGCTAATTCCCTAATTTTGTGCTCATTTTTTCTAGTTTAAACCTAATTTAGCAAAATGTTTTCTTTCTGCTTTCTTCTGCTAATTAAGACTTGTTCTTTCATTTCAACTACAATTCAACATGTTTTTTTTTTTTTAGCTAATTTCAGCTGTTTTTCAGCGAGTTCTTCAGCAATAAGCATTCATGGTGCATTTTCACAGTAAATGCAAGTTCTCTAGATGATGTTTATATTTTATAGACAATTTAGAAACTGTTTTACTATATAGCATTTCACAACTTATTGAATTATGGAGTTGAGAATAAATCTAACTTTCATTCGTGGAAGAAAAAATACCTACATGTTACTTAAAACTAAACCCCTGAAAATAAAGTTACACTTTGAAGGTTTAACACAATGTAGTCTACATTAAGGATATGTTTAGTTTAGACATATTTTGAAACAACAGTCATTTTGACATAGTGATTGAAATGATGTGGATGTTTTATGAATTTGTGTGCGGATGCCATGCCTGCTTTGTGTGGCAGTAAGAAACAGAAGGACCAGGAAACCAACCTGAAATCTTCCACTGTCTGAGGTTCGGTGTCGGCAGTGCCCGCTACAGAGAGGGCTCTCTGTGCGTGTGGGTTTAGGTGAGGGGGAATAGGCCTGCTGGAAAGGGGTTGGGGCACCGAGGCGGCCCTCACAGGGTGTGGCGGGTGGTGACCTGGAACCTTGGGACTAACCTTACCACTTGGCCTGGCGTGCTCTGCAGGTTTGAGGGATGCGGGGTGAGAGGGCTTGGGGTGGCTTGCTACGGCGCCGTCGGTGGTCTCACTCTGGCTAGATAGTGGAGTGGGTTCAGCTTTGAGTTCTGAGATATCTACAGAACCCTCAACTCTGGCACTTCTCTGTGGCCGCCGAGGCCTGGGGGGGCCTGGAGGCTGGGATGCTGATGGATCTTGGGCAGGAGTTGTTGGGTCAGATGCTGGAATGGTTGTTGAAGCTTCTGCCTCATTGTTTGGGTTTTCTTCTCGTACCTTGCTTTGGTTTGGATTATCTTGGTCCATTTCTGCTATTTATGACAATAAAAGGGGAGAGGAATGTTTTTATTCACGATTTACATTTTGTACGTTTTTACGGAAACTTACTAATTTTTCACATCTAACTGTATGGAACCTGCAAACAGATATTTGACACAACAAATAAAGAAAAATGGGCATATATGGTAAATCTAGAATTTTTAATCTTTCCTAAAACATAGTTCTATTCAGTTGATGAGTTGACCCAGCAGGATGTGGCTGTTCAACTAACCACCTTCTCATGGCACTGGAAACAGGTAGACACAGCTGCATGCAATGACTTCAAACAGATATTATTCAAATCGACAACTAGAAAGCAGGAAGAAACGAGACGAGACATAATCTCAGACTGCCCTAACCTTATTTGGATGACAGTTTGAAGAATACAGTTTACCATTGTCTCTCGTTTTGCCTACGCTGCCTGCAGGTCCTCCAGTAACAAACTGATTTTACTCAGTCAGTTCACATTTGCTCAAACTTGTGTCACACACACCAACACGAAGAACCACTGCATGGTCCAGAGTGAAAGAAACAGTGTGAAATAAACAAGAAAATAGCTGCCGAGAGATCCAACAGACAGAAAAGAGGCGTATGGAAAAGAAGGAGGAATTTAAATTGGATAATTTGAGCATAATCTGTTAAAATTAATGTGCTGTTGACTTTTCCTATTGACTGATATAAGAAAATAACTGTGTTGAGTATGTGATTGTGAGATAGTCTCAGCTACTGATGTCATTTTAACTCAATACGTATATGTAAGATAACTCAGCTGTTTTAAAAGAAGTGTTGGCTGTGGCCGCCATTTTGAATTGGGTTAGCTCCAGAAGCTCATCAGTTGTATAGATAATCATAATTTTTTTGAAAGCTTTGTCAAATCCGTCCAATAGTTTAGGAGGTATTTTGCTAAAAGACAGATACACATACAGCAAAAACTCTATACCTGTAGTCTGCTTTTACTTTTTAAAAGAAATCATTGATAAACTATGGATGTTAAATCCCTTAAACAATACATATTTGTTTGCGGTTACACACAATCCACTGTACACATGGACATAAAGAGATTTAACCACAAAAACAAGTCAGTTTGACCTCACTCTATCCGTCAGTAATGGTTAGTCTGTAAAAATGGAGCAGAAATGTCAGCATTGGATTTTGAGGAACCTTTAGGCAGCAAATTATTGCAATTAAAAAAGCTGCATTCTCCACATGGCTGGAATTGCACCGTGTGCATTAGGCACAAAGTTGGAATCAGGAAACACAGACTGGCTCCTGCTCGGGGACGCAGAAACAACACAGCTCCCTTATGATTATTCACACGACCTTGGCCTCGACTTTCATGCTGTGCTGCGAGCCGCCTCCGTGTTTCACATGTGCCCAGAAACGAGCTCAGCCCACCAATAATCTGGCAACCGACTGGGCTCACCGTTTTACTGAGGTCCTTCTTCAGCACCAGGCGGGAAGGGTTGTGAGAGGAGGGTTAAGTGGGCACACGTGGATGTGGGTGGGTGCAAAACGAGCTGAAGGAGGAGGAGGGTGAGCAATTCAAGACGGCTCCTTGTCGTTTTGTTGAATGTCACTAAATTGATCCAAACGCATTTCCCTCTGGCAGTGAAGCTGAGTTTTAATTCTTCTTTTCTGACTCGCCGATCACCTCGTTTCTCTAATCCTTCTCTCCATTTCTTCCCCCAGACATTCATCTCAACCACTTTCACTGCATGAAATCACTCATAAGTGGAGCAGTGAGCAACATTTTTCATTTCACCTCCTTTATTTCTTGACTAAAAATCTTTCTCTTCCCCATCCTGGATGCCGAGGCAACTCTAAAGCTCCATATTGTCCTCCTCAGCCAACCTCCTCTATCAGTGACGTCAACATGCCACAGTCACAACATCCAACATTACAACAAAAGTCTTTGGAGCCGAAAGAGCAAGAGCCAAGATTAGCTTTTAGACGGCAATTAATGTGGATCACCACTTATTTATCCCCTCATAGAGAGGAGAGTGATAATAAATATGTCAGTGTTTAACATGCTCCTTCCTGAGCGTCTGAGCTGACAGCCAGGAAGCATGTAGCGTAAACCCAAACTGCAGGCTCCAGCCAGCTGTAGGCTCCGTTTGGTGGAGTTCACTGACAACACAGATAGGTTTAGACGGCTGAGTCATACAAATGGTGAGAAGCCGGTTTTGCTTTAGTAATCAGGGGTAAAAATCAATTATCTGCTTCTTCACGCTGAGTGAAACGTTTAATCTAAAGTTGCTCATTCTGCACGGCTGCCCTGGGCCCTTTTGGTGTCTAATGTCAGGATTACAGCCAAAGCAGAGTGTCGGTGATGAAGGCCTATGGAGCAATATGCTCCAGTGACAGGGATACTAATGATGACCCGGACATAAACAACATCAGCAGCTGCCGCCACAGCTGGAAATGGCTCTTCCAGGTCCTAAAGCCACTGAGCATCACTGCCCTGTATCTAGGGGGCTTTGTTTTTCTGATCAGGTCAAAGACGAGGCTGTGGGTTGTCAAAATTATTTTGTTGACAGTTTGAACACTTGAGAGATCTGCTGACAACAAATAACCAAATAAAATATTGTAGAATGCAAGTTTTAAATGTGTCTATCATTATCGTTAGAAATATTGTGCAGACAATGGTTGGTAAAAACGCATTATTGTAGCCAAATAAATGTTGTGCATCACCAACTGATTTACATCATCTCGTTACAAAATAATCTTCAATGATAAAAGTTAATTAGGGCAGGAAATGTTTAGGCTAATGTCTTCATGTGCGTGTAAAATTAGAACAGCGAGAAGTTGGTTCACTGGACACACTTCCTTCCTGCAGCAGTAGCTTCACGGTACAGTGGCTGCTGGAAACTTGAGCAACAATAACAGTTGCATTAGAAATCACATGCACAGTTTTGGACTCGAGCATTGCCACAGGTGACTATGCTGCAGCTACAATTTTCTGCCAGTGCACATTTTCGCTTTATAGCAATGATGTAAACCATAAAGTCAAATTACTATCTGAAACAGCTTCTCACTTACAGTAAAATGCAATTGCTCTTGTCAAACTGACACTTTGCAGGATATGTAAACCAGTCATATTATATTTGACACAACCTGTAAAAAAATGACAGATTTAAAGAAAGAGGGCAGCAGTGAGTGTTTTCCCCCAAGTAAAGGCATGAAGGTCATTTAAATAGAGCTGTTTTGCATTTAATATAATCTTTGCACATGGGTGCCAGTGTGTGTGCACATCTGTCATTGATGAGGGATGATCAGACAGCTCCTGTGCATGAATCGTCAGCATGATTTCTCTTGATGTAAATAGTGTGAGAAAGGTGGAACTGACAGGGTCATGTTTCCCAATTGTCATCCATTTTAATTTGGCAACAACAAACATCTCATGTCATGTTAAGACACTCAAGGCAAGACAATCAATTTAATGACTGTAGTGAGGAAATACTGTAGTATTACTGCCTAAATTGATCCAGTTTGAGTTTTAACGCATGCGCAGTGCTGATTAATCAACACCTTTACCTGTTGTGGCTCTGACGAAAGGGATGAGGCAGAATCGTGCACAGGTCGCTGTGTTCCAGGAAAATGTACAAGATTCGCTCTCTGTTACACAAAAACAGAGTGAACTTTAATTTCCTGCCGCCTCCACGGAACCACCATCGCCTTGCTTCCTTCCTTCCTCTCCGCTCTCTTCTTCGGCGGATGTACTGTATTTGGTGAGGGGGTGCAGGTCTGGAGCGATGCGGACTCTCAGAAACACTCGCCGCTGTCTCTTGGCGGTGCTGAACACACTGTCTGCCCTGACATGCCCTTCAAAATCACTGAAGACGTCCGAGAAGAGGCGGGAGGGAGCGGGGCGCCTCCGTGAACGAGCAGCCGCCGCTCGCGCTGCTGGGTTAATGATTACCGCTCACTAAACTACGGCAGGTAGACAGGACTCGCCGTGCCCACACAAACGTTGTCTTCGTGCGCGCGAGCAGCCCCCCCTCCTAACTGTAACGGCTCGCGCACCCGATTCGTCGCCGGTTTCCATGAGAACGTATGGAAGTGCTGTTCTGTTTAGTGTTCGGTGGAACGTTACTGCCACCTAGTGGTGGGAAACTTAAAGTGCGCGTTCCTCTACAATTACAGCACATGCGACATCAAATTTTCGAATTACTGTAATTATAAATGCATTTTTTGGAAAGATAACTTTTTTGAAAAAATAAATAAATAAACAAAAAATAAAACAAACACCGCTGACACGAACAGTTGGCATACAAGCAGTAACAGGAAGTGATGATAAAGGGGAATACTGTATCTGCAATCTGTTAGTTTACCTGTGCAATAACCTGTTACACAACCTGTGTAGTTTATGTTAATTATGAAATTCTTATTCACACAAATTCATCTTACTTGCACCGTTATATTCTACCATGTTGTTGCTTACAATATTTATTAAGTACTTTGTAAATATTATATTTCTTTTTCACTTTTTGACATTTTATTTTGTACGCTTATGGCATGCTTTAGTAGTTCTTGTTTTTTTTTTGTTTGTTTTTAGGGAGTCAAATCAGTTCTTCTCATCCTGAACATTTCATTGCACTGTTGACCTTGTGTTAACCTGCATATGACAAATAAACAACATAGCATAACATGTGAACAGAGCGTTGAAACAATGGCCAACAACACAGATGGTAGCGAAGAATCTTTCATCACAAAAGATGTGTTGAACAGAAAAATCCCAGGGACGAAACGGTTCCAAGCATCTCATCTTACATTTTGACCTTGTAGGTTTGGGATTGGAGCAGTGGCTTTGCTCTCTTGTCTGCCGAGGTCCCCTCGATTTTCATTATTATTATTATTATTACTACAAAGTATTGTTGTTATTATTATTATTATTATTAGTATTATTATTATTATTATTATTATTATTATGCACCACATTGTCAACAGAAAAGTTAATTTTTATCAATTTATTACAAACCATGCTTAGAGCCAGAAAATCCCAGAAATGAGACATTTCCAAACAATAGAAAATGTCTAGCCTAAGGTTGTAAGACAATTCCTTTTGAACAATGACAAAACTAAGTCTTTGCTGAAAGGCTGAATAACTTGGAGGGTGCCACGTGACCTATAATACTGTATAAGATAATCCACACATCATTTATGTTTCACTTAACCAAGGCCATCATATAATCTTATTTTTACGACAATTGGATCATGAAAAAGATGTATATTAAATTGTTTTGCCACATTTCTGATATATAACATGTTCAGTACAATTACACTGTCAGAAACCTGGGTATGATAGTCAACAGCTCACTGGCAGGAATTTGAATGAACAGAAAAGTGCAATTGTTAATTAAATCTAACTTTATCTAACCCACAGCCAGAGTGAAGCTATATCCATCCATCCATTATCTTTATTTGTTTCTTCCTTTCAGGGTCATGGGGATCACTGCTGCCCATAGAGGCGAGAGGCAGGGGACACCCTGGACAGATCAAAAGTCCATCATAGGGACACATAGAGACAAACAAGACAGAGACAAACAAAACAAGCAAATTGAAGCTCTCTGTAAAAAACCTGGAGAAAGTTGTTCATACTTTTGTCATTTCCTCGTGTTCTGACTGTTAAAGAAGCGAGAACACGTGTCACCCTAGTCTTGACATCACTTAATTTGCTTCCTGTCTAGTTTTGAATTTATTTAAACTTTTATACCTTTTAAAGCTATAGGTGGTCTTACCTGGTACATTTAACTGCTCTTCTTAACTTCTGCTCTGCAGGAAGAACACTCTAGTTTTCCCCTGCAGGACCCAAGATAAAGATTAAAATTAAAGGGGATCAAGCCTTTCAGTGGCTGCTCCAAATTAATGAAACAGTGCTACATTCACAGCTCAGACTATTGAGACACACAATTAAATCATTGCTTCAGACCTATCATTTTACTTTGGCTTTTGATTTAAACAAAACACAAGATTTATATAGATATTTTTTTCATTCAACTTTATTTAGGCAGGTTAATCACATTGAGCCTCGAGGACTCATTTACAAGAGAGACCTGGCTACAAACTAAGAATGA
>JARVGS010001792.1:18425614-18442506 GCA_031762315.1 Hypsolebias antenori | reverse complement strand
CATGTAGATTTTCCTTGGACAATCAACATTAGACAATAATAAGAGAGAAATACAGATTTTTTTTTTTTTAACAAGTTAAAACAAAGATGTCAAAATTGCAAAACAGACAGATTATAAGGCAGATGTAGAAAATCAAAAACGGGAACATTTTCTACATCTGCCTTATAATCTGTCTGTTTTGCAACTTTATTTATTTATTTATTATTATTATTATTTAACTTAATTTATTTATTCGTTAAAGTTTCTGTTTTCTATATACATTGCTAACGTCTGGGTTTATGTAAAAAAAAAATAATAATAATAAGTTGTAATTTGATACCAACATGTGACAGAGAAACAATTTATGATGGCGAAACCCCACACAGCCAATCAGATTGTTGACTACGCCCCACACAGCCAATCAGATTGTTGGCCACGCCCACCAATCTTCTCCAAGGAAAAATATTTGACGTGGCATGAAGTCCGGACGTGACGTAGCGGCTGCGCCTCCCTCCAGTTATTCCTCACAT
Organism: Hypsolebias antenori; assembly: GCA_031762315.1. NCBI lineage: Eukaryota > Metazoa > Chordata > Actinopteri > Cyprinodontiformes > Rivulidae > Hypsolebias > Hypsolebias antenori. The sequence goes on along the minus strand of JARVGS010001792.1, from coordinate 18,441,997 downwards.
CTCAGCAGGTACCGGTCCGGCTGCTGGTTTCCAAAAATGTTGGTGTTCGTGTTGTTGGTCAGCTTGCTCCAGTTCGGTTCGGCCTATGATGTGGACCCGGAAAAACTGGAGGGTCTGGCGAGGGCGAAGGTGGAGGTAGGTGAAGCATTCTTTTCTTCATCGTCCTGCTTCCAGATGACTTCATCACAGGATTTTTTTTTTTAACGAGATTTGGGTCAGATTTCGGTGATTGCGCATGCGTGAATGTCAGCAGCTGTAGTAAACTAAAGGGATGGACATTAATGTAAAGTAATCAAGAACACTGATTCCCACAAATGATGATCGCCCGCCAACAGGCGATCATGTTGCTGTCTGTGTGCGCGTGTTTATGTCTGTTAGCCAAATATCTCATGACCCAGATGACAGATTTTATTAAAACTCACAGAAAACAATCACTGCATGCCCATTCATCTGTTCAAGATGCATGGTAGCCACAGTTAAGCGACAATAACAAGCAAAAGTAAATAAAAATAAAATAAATAACAGCCAGTTTTACAGATTTTTGTACAAAATTTGGTGTTATCTCAACACACTTTTCCAACACTATGCAACACTTGCTTAAAACTTTAACAATTACTGTTTAACCCTGTCTTACTGTTAGCTAAATATTTCCTGAACCACTGAACAGGTTTTTTTTTTAATCACAGGTTGTCTACATCTGCAACTTAACATTTAGTCACCCTAATTCAAGATGGTCACCTCAGCCATTCGACACCAGCCAACACATAAATGGCTTTACTGTAACCTAACAGCCATTGGGCCTAATTTTGTGTGGTAGTAGCTGAGAGTCATTCTTGAAGATGTCACAATGAGACTGTGCTCAACATCTTTTACAAGGTTTTACCAAATAGACTTTTCGAACTGGAGTTTGGTAGGAGGGTGTGGGGTCCTCGGGCTGTGTAAGTCACACTCCTGCTCTGTGAGAAACCAAATATTTTAACTCCAGAGTGTCACTCTATGAGTCTATGACCAAGTTCAGCAGCTTTGACAAAAGACACATTCGATGCTGCATTAGTCACACCTTATACCTGGGGCTCAGATATCTGGAGTAAAGGTCTGACATTCCTCCCAAAGGGCCCAACTGAATCTGTGCTTTGTGCAAAAGGTGTAAGGTAAGTGACACCAGACCCTGGCTGAGAGGTTGTTACTGTAGAATGGTTTTATCTAGACTTTACAAAGGAAGAAGCAGGTGCTGCAAACACAGATCACTGTGGAGTTTTGCTTTACAGCTGCTTTTTGTAGTAATTTCTCCTGTTATCGTCTCCTTGCAGTCTTGTGGTGGATGACAGCTGAACAGACTCAGAGAGGTAAGTCACCCTGTCATCTAGTCTTCTGGGACAAAGATCCATTGTCGAAGTCAGATTAAAGGCTAAGCTCTGCCTAAAAAAAACTGCTCACTGTCTAAAACTCATTTTTGAAATTTAAACCCAGTGCTCCCCATAATATACAGTAAGTGTTGCTGAAAGCTCAAACTTTAAAACGTTAATGTTTGTTTGCAGGTCAAAGCCTTCGTGGTCCAGGATATTCCTCTTTAGTATCCTTTGATTTGATTCTGACAATGACTTTACAGTCCTGCTCCTGTAAAATTCCTTAACCATCACAACCTCAGCCATAACCTGGTGATGAAGCACATTCCTGGAGCTGACCCTGAGCTTGTCCTCCTGAACCATTACTATGAAGAGCTAGATGTAAGTGCTGTGCTCATTTATCATGGGCCGCCCCTGAAGGACGATTATATTCCTGTCTGTATGTCTCTGTGTCTCACGGACTGCAGGGAGTTTATTTAAACTTTCAGAACGCAGTGATTTGATGTACAGCTACAACTGATTAAGTTTTGGAGGTGATCCAACTCAAGAAGGCTCCAGCCAACTGAGCTTAAAAACATAAAGATAGCTTCAACCCAGTCAGCTTTATAGATAGAACTAAATTTGATATAGTTGCAGCTGAGTGCAATATCTCATATTACATGTAATAATGTGAGATGTTACACTGTCATGACAGTGTGTAATGTTGCTTTCAAGGTTCATTGTCCAAAACAGCTACAACTCTGTCATTTAACTCAAGTTGATCTTAGTCTAAAACTCTGGCATGAAAGGCCACTGCATTACTTTAAGGAATGCTAGGCTTTTAACTTGTACCTCATTGCTTGTTTCCTTCATGAATATAATAAAGTGTTGTAGTCTAGACTGTATTTTACTGCCACTGAGTAAAAAAAACAAGTCAAATCAGCAAATGCAAGTTGATTTCTCAAATTTCAACAATTATATGTTATACTTAAAGTGGTAAATATACGGTAATAGGGCATGGGTTAAATATTATCTAAAACTAACCTAGTCTTTTTCACAGTTTGCCACACTTTGGGACAAAGAAGAAAATGGGCATTGTTACATATCTTAAAAACTGTGCAACTTCAAACCAGTTTCAGTACAGATCAAAAATGTACATGGAGTGTGGAAACATGTCTTCACCTAAAGATCTACTTAACGCATTGTGGAAATTTGCGGATGACGTTAAATAATCTTAACCTTTTTGTCAGTTGAATATAAAACATAAATATGTATAGAAGGGGCGTGGATTTTTAACAAAGCTCCTAACATTTCATGTGCTAGCCATCCCAGCTTTGTCCGTTATCTTCTTTTGTACCCATCAGTAGAAATGGAGCAAATTAAGGATGATCTGGGTTCACTTTTGACACATACTGCTCTGATAAGAACAAGAACATGCTGCTTAAAGTCTCAGTCTCTCTTCACAGCGCATCGCTCTGACCGACATGACCCGCTCTGAAATTAACGAGCTGCTGAGGAAACTGGGCTTCTACAAGAAAGCTCAACCAGATGACGAGGTCCCGGAGGAGTTCCGCTTCTCTCCGGCCAAAGACAGCCCTTTTAAAGACGAGCCCACTTCCAAACCCTCCATTTCAGACACAGCGAACACCTCTGAGCCCGAGGCAGAAGTCCAACACGCTGACCTATAACCTTCAAGGATGGATAAAAATGATGTTTGACCCACAACCAGCTGACTATTACTGCTGCTGCTATTTGCTCATGGAAAAAGAGGGACATTTAAATCTTCAAAGTCTGTTCATGATGTGAACACATTTTCATTCCAGTGTCGCTTTTTGCCACAACCATATTTAGTGTTTTTATACTGCAGGGGCTTATTGTCTTATTTTGTTCATGTTCCGTCATGCATAGGCTGTCGGTGTCGTCACCATGTTTGAGTTATTTTGTGTGTCTGATTGCTCCTCTCCTGCTGTGAAACTGAATGAAGCCTCAGGCTAAAAATCTCTTGACTGGCCTGAGGCTGATGCTATTTGTTCTGGTGGGTCAGACAGATGTGCACACACTGAAACTCAAGTGGGAAACTTGAATAATAAAATTTAAACAAACCACTAATTCCTGCTGTGTTGATGTCTCAAGATGTTGACAGTGGACCATCAATTACACTCAAACTAATAATTAACTGACTTACTGCTAAATACTGATAAAGTCATAGTAATGGTTGATTTCAAGATTCGTGTATGTTGAAAGTGATAGCTCAGTAAGTCAATTGGTTTGACCCAAAACAGAACAACTACTCATTCTCATCATCACACTCTTGACCTAGTTCTGACCTACGGTATCCAGATTAATAACGTAGAAATATTTCCTCAAAGTCCTGTTGTGTGACCATTTTTAACAAACTTTGAGTTTACATTAAATGACTACACAGTCACAAGAGTAAAATACTGCAACCAAATTTAAAGATTCTCTTCCATCAATTTCCTTTGTCTTGCAGAGTAATAAATACATCAGAGAGCAATGGCTAAGATAATCTAGTTGATGACTGTTCAACTACTTTGCTAACTTCACTCGATAAGGCTGCTTTGCTGAAAAAGAAAGTAATCAGTCAGAGATTAGCTCCTTGGTTCAGTTCTGAGTTATGTACTTTAAAACAGACATCTAGAAAGAAAATGGCGCTCCACTAACATTGAGGAATCTTATCCTGTAGAGATAGCTTGCTAACTTACAAAAAAAAACACTCCATAAAGCTAGAACTTTATCTTATTCAGCTTTAATTGATGAGAATAAAAATAATTCAAGTTATTTTCAGTACCATAGCTAGTCTAATGAAAAATCCTATCTGTTGAACCATGTATCCCTACAACTATAAGCAGTGATGACTTTATGAGATTATTTAAAAATAAAATTGTTTCAATTAGGGAAAAAATGCAAATCATGAATCCTAGTATCGCCTCTGGTTCATTCAATAATCATCCTCAAACACGTCCATTTCTCAAACTGGTTTAATTCGTTTTCGGCTGTGGTGCACAGAAAATCTGCAATACATGTTTAAGCTCTTATATACACACACAAACACACACGGCTTTGTGGAAGGTCATGTTTTCAGTTGCAAGCAGTTTGAGTAGCTTTAAAATAATTTCCCATGACTACAAAAAATTGTACTCAGAAAAAAGTTTAAGAATAATTCAAACAAAATTTCAAACATCTCAAATGGAACAATTTTTACAAAGTGAAATAAAATATTCTGTTTTTTTTTTTTCCTTGTGGCTACATGATAAATGAACCGTTTCTGTTATGATTAATCACATCCAAACTAAAAGCTGTTTAACGTACTTGAACTGTTTAAAAAAAAAGCTTACATCAAAATAATCTTACAATAATCTACTCATCTATAAATAAGAGGCCCTCTAGCCTGTGGAAGTGAGGGGCAGTGACTGAATGAATTGTTAATTTGCAGATGCATTACATTTTAAACATGCATCCCAAATCATTTATAGTCCAGAACCAGCTAACATCAAATAAAGACTGCAGGTCAGACGCTGACTCCCTCCTGGGTTAAATGAACAGTTTTAGTTTATTTTTTTAATGACAGCAACATGTAGCTCAGTAAGGTTAGATTATTAAGCGCCTGACTAAAGTGACAGTGTAAACTCTGAAATAGTGAAGGAACAATAATATCCCTGTGCTTCTGCCTCTTTTTTGTTTAAACATGAAAAACTACAACTTAGAATATCTCAAAGAACCAGCGTTCATTTAAAATGGGTTTTAAAAAGAGTACCAGACTAAAATGCAAATCGTGTTTTTGAGTAAATCTTTCTTCTTTCAGTAGAATTACCAAGAAGTGCCAACACTTTTGAAAGATTCCAAAAATAAAGAAAAAATATCAATATAAATACTTTCAAATGGGAAATATAAACAAAGTTCTCTCTTTTTTCCTTAGGGTAAATGCAGGTAAATGACAACTACTGCATGTTTGGGTCAGTATGAAGCTAAAACAAAACAAAATATAAAAAATATCTAGGTTTTAAGCTGTAGGCATCCTCTTACTGCTGAAGAGGTAGACTTTGTGTCAGAAAAAGTTAAATCCAAACAAACAAAAATGCTACCAACATATATATTCAGCACAATGACACACAAACAGTCCCCAAGTCTAATCAACTTTTTGAGCCAGCCTCAGGAGGCTTTAGCTGACGAGAGGAGGAGGAAGATGGCGAAGCCACATCCAGTCGGAACAAACACTGTCTGCAGGTCAGAGGTCACAGGGGCGGCCCATGGCCATCTCATATCGGCGCAGGTGGTTAACCAGAGACTGAACGTAGGTGAAAACACATTTGGAGTCTGGTTTATTACCCATGATCATCATGTCCTCCACTTCCAGCAGAGGCATGCAGTTGACATGAGTCCTAGGGGAGAAGGCAAACAGGACAGGGTGAATGAACGGTCGTGACACACGATGATGAAAGAAGACATTTTAGATTTCCAAATATCATATACCCATCGTAATTATTCATAATCAAACCTTCTTCAAGTAGGATTTTAGTGGTAACTAGAAATAATAAAATCAAAAGTGTAGAAATCTTCTGTCCGGCCTGCGTTTCCTTTTGTTTTCATTCCAAGGAGCCAGACTGTCTTGTAACCTTTTAAAGTGGTCTTGATCAAGAGTTTTTCTGGTTTTCTGAAGAGAGTTTAGCATCTTTCACTGGACTATGGATTCTTTTTCACTTGTTTCAGTCCTGTTCCTCACTATTTCAGTGGTATAAGTTTGTCAAGCCAATTCGGTCTGACTTACGAATCATGAAAACATTAAAAAAAAAAGATCCTAAACTCAAGGAGTGAACCAGTGTTGTCAACAGGTAACAGAAAACTAACTAAACTGTGTTTCCTCAGTTTCTCTATTATGTCACAGTTAACATTGTTTAATCGTTTTTTCAACTTACTCTTTTTTTACTCATGTTTTATTCCGTTTTTTGTTTCTCGCTTCACTGTCATGTCCGGTTTTGCTTTGATCTGGTGTAAAGCACTTGGTGGCACCCACCATGAAAAGTGCTTCATCATTAAAGTTTGATCTGGAGATTTGATTCTTTTGTCCCCTTTCCTTATTTTGAAGCACAGAATGCACAATATGTTGTTACATAAAGGAATAAGGACAGGACGGAACATAGGGGAAAAAAGCCACAAAAGCCTAAAATATACTTTGAAAGACCTTCAGAAAAACTGAAGAATTATTGATTAAGACCATTGGAAATCATTACAATAAACACTGGCTTCTCTGTAGGAACATATAACAAATAAACTAAGTTTAAAACATTCACAGTATTGTAGTTTAGGAATAAAAAAACTGATGATTATTAATCCTCATCTTGGCTCTTCTGCAATCTTTGTATATCTATTTAATTATGAATCTGTAAAACCTTTTAAATAAGCTTGCAGCTATGCAGTTAACGACCACATGGTGGAACCATCTCCACACAGCAAAACTTCTGACTCATCATGAAGTAAATCCAGAGGGTAAACTATTGTGAAAAAAGTCAGCAGCATGAAAAATGTTTAGTCATTTATGGAACTACAGAGAACAGTCATTCTATACTTAAGCACCTTTAAAAGGTTTTACAAGCAAAGAGCATAAACAGCTGTAATCTCACACTTGATCAGAGGACTGATTCCCTCTCTGCTTTGTTTCTTAACTCTCTGTTTGAAACGCTGTGATCCAGCAGCTCCTTTTAAAGTGCTGAGCTGCAGATGGTTCTGGCTCTTTGCCTGGTCAAAGTCAGGATGTGCAGAGATGCACACACACATATATATAGCTATATATAAACCATCTTTGGTTCCCTGGACGTCTGAAGCTTCAGATTAACATGAAAGAGCAAAAGTCTAAACGCAGACACTGAAGGCGTTATCTAAGCTACATTTTGGAGATGACGTCTTCATTCTCCGTAATTCTGTCAGATCCAAAGTGAGGTTCCCTCAGAAACCTTGTTCCCCTGTCTCACCATGGATTTCGTATTAGGTGGGGCTCAACTCTAGGAGTTTTTGGTCTTAACCAGGCCCTTCGTCACCAGACCCCTGTAGAACTCCTGCAGGTACGTGTACACACACTTCCAGTCCGGCTCACGCAGCTTCACCATGTCGTCCACATCCAGCAGCTGAGGGCAGTCCACTAGTTTCCTGTGCCCATGATGGAAGGGGAGGGCAGAATGGGGAGAGGAACAAAAGGAAGATCCACAAGCAGAGAAAGAGTGAAGAGATGACAGGAAAGACAGAGGACAGAACAGTAGAGGGAATGGGGTAAAAGTGTGAAGAAGAAAAAAGCAAGAAGGAGGGAAAGAAAAGTGTACACAGTCGTGAGCAGCCAACAAAAAAAAAAACATCCAGTGAGAGAGGACAGACACAAAAAGAGCAAAAAAAGAAAGATTACATTCAGTGTTCATTATAATATCCATGAGCTGACATGCTTCATGAACATCACACACACAATCTGTGGCGTACACACACAGGACAAAACAAAACGTCAAATGAGCATCAAGTGATGCTGATTCAACCTTTTTGTTTGTTGTTTTCACAAAGGACTAACTTTAAATCACAAAACTATAATTTCAAATACACATGGAGGTTAAAAAAAAAAACAATTCCACAATTAAAAGACATAAAAATAAAATCCTGGGGTGACTCAAAGAACACACGTGTGCACAGGATGATGCGTGTTCGGGTGGGTTTGGAGACTCTACAGTGCCCGGGGAAGACAAGTGATGATGCAAAACAACAAGTGGACAGTTTGGTGACAGGTCTCAACTACAGTATCTCCATCGGTTTGGATGCTGACCTAATCGAAGCGCGTGAAAGCACACATCAAAATAAATAATGCTGTGATGAAGGAAAAATGAGAAGAGGATATGAAAGGAGAAAGATGGGGCCTAAAATGTTGCTCAGAAGGTTTTGTTGCTCTCACTGCTCCAGCTGAGAGCAGACAGAGGGCGCTGGAAGTATTGTGTATGTCAGAGAATAGAGAGAGGACATTTAAAAAGTTACTAACTTACTGAGTGTTTTATCTACCTGAGAGACTCTGGGAAAGTTAATGAGGAACCTGTTGGGGAGACTTTAGTAGATGTTGGCAGAGAGAACAGGAGTAGGATAGAGAAACATTGGGAATGTTTCAACCAGGTCCTGTGTGTCAAACTTTATATTAGAGTTGTATTTTGTGTGTGTGTGTGTGAGTTCTCAAAGAGAAGAACAAACATGACAGTGACTCCATGTTTCTGCTTCTCATCATATTCTTCACACCATCGTGACCAAATCCAGCTCTAACAGCAGCCGATGAAGATATTCCCTCAGTTACAGCACATGTTTCTGGTAGTGTACTCACTCAGCAGCGCTGAAGGCCACCTCAAAGTTTTGTCTGCGATTGCTGGGGCTCAGGGAGTCGTAGTCAAACGCTTCAGGAAAGAAACTGTGCACAAGGGCGCAAAACGCCATACCATTGCTCCAGCTGGATGAGAAATTCTGAATGTCCACATGCTAAGACAGTGACAAAAAAAAGAACATTACCAAAGCAGGAAAGCTTTACCCAGGCCTTTTTCAGCTGCAGCTTCAGTGGGTTGTGTTAAAAGAAGAGTAAAGTATCACTGTGACTCACCTCATATGAGCGCGTCTTAGCACGACACCAATCGAGCAGCATCTGCTTGATGGAGTTTGCATTCGGTACACCGAAGCTGGTTGAGCGCTGCACCTTGTTTACTTTGGCCACAGCCTGATTTCCAGCGCTAAGAGAAAAGTCAGTTTTGTTTTAACATTTACATGCTTTCACCTGCCCCTCTTCTTTTTTTGGTCACACAGTGCTTCTTTGTTTATCCTTACCCGCCTCCCTCCTTTTCCAGACGATCGACCATGGCTTTGCGAGCCTGCATGGCGGAGGTCTTGGGCAGTGTTTGAGCCCTCATCAGCTCCTTGCGCCTCTCAGCCTGCCGTCGCTCCACAGCGGACAACCCGCTGCTTCGGGACGACGTGTCATCCTCTCGATCGAACACACTGAGTCAAGGACAGGTGCATCAAATTTGTTTGTGAAAATTAAAACACAAGAAGCTTTGAGTTATTATCCTCCAGGAGCTCCACGACCCACCTGCCCACTTTTTTGCTTGTGTTAGAGGATGAGGAAGAGGTGTAGCTGTATGATTTTGACTGGACTGTTCCTCCTAAAAACATGGAACGACAACCCAGTTATACTTTATTGCTCCTGCATGTGCAGTAAAGGAATTCGAGCCGGCAGACTCACTGTCTGTTTTCTGCACAAAACTGGTCTCTACAACAGTGCTGCAGGTTGACTTGCTCCCATCATCTAAAACATACACAAGCACATGCAAAATTAGTTATTTGCAGCAGGACCACATTCAGTCATCCTTTACTGTTAAAAGACGTTACTTTTTGCCTTTTTTTATTCATGAAATGCCTTTATATTTTATATTTATTTATAAAAACTTTAATTGTGGTTGATTGAGTACTTAATGTACATTCAAGGGAAGTGTAATGAAGGATAAGGAAGAAACTACCAGACTGTGCAAAGCGGTTTGTCTTGGTGACTTGGCTCAGGGTCGAACCATCTGCTGACTTCTCCACCTTCCTGATCACCACCTCTCCAGCTCCGGGTCCTGCACGACCTTTTTGCGTTTGCTTTTCTCTCTGCTGCCGCAGCTCCTGCAGCCGAGTCTCGCGCTCCTTTTCTCTCTGGTCTGAGGTGGAAGACATGATACGACAGATGATGTTATTGGAAAAAGTGTAGGGAGGAGGTGGAGGCCGAGGGTTCATAAACAAGCTGACAGCACCTCATCTGACTCCTGCAAAGATGGATTCAAGCGGGGCTTCCAGATCAGAGAGCAACACATTTCACGAGTCTTTCCACAGTGCTGGTAAATTTCTCACAGCACACAAACAACGGGAGATTTAGCAGCCATGCAAAAGCTGTCAAATAACGTCCTGCGCAAATATCACAGGTCAAAGAGAGCAAAAGCACTGCAGAAGACGGTGCCAAATTTAGCAAATACACATACCTGTACTGGTGCTGTCAGCTTTTACCTAAATTGGTATTTAAGGATTCGGTTGAGTGTTATTCTGAGACATTTTCAGTGATTTTACTGTGATATTTAGCCTAATTTTACACCACTAAGAGCAGTCTATATGCTTTGTGTCACTGAACAAAACAGTTTCAGAATCAAACTGTGTCAAAACCACAATCTCAATCCATTTAGTGCCTTTTAAAACAAAACAACAAACAATAGTGGAACCTTAACACACTGGACTCATGCAAACTGACTAAATCATCCACAACAAGCAGACAATTCAAACTGTAGTAGTCTATCAATAAAACTTTGACAAACTCAGGACAAAAACAATTATAAACACACTATGCAGACCACCTGCCCTACCCATTTCCTCTTGAGTACATCCCATCATGGCCTCTGATGGCAGAAGGGATAAAATCAAGGTTTTAAATGTGTAAAAAACATAAAAGAATAAAGCTGAAAACAAGTTTTTTTAATTGCAAAGAAACTGAAAACCTGTGATTTATTTATTTATTTATTTATTTTTTAAATAAAGCATGAAGCAAAACGTTTTAGCACGCCAATACCTCTCTTTCTCTTGCGCAGGTCTCTCATGGCTGCACGGATCAACCTCCGCTCCTCAAAATCTTTTGACTCATCAAGCTGCAAAAAAAAAAAAAGAAGAAAATAAACACAACTTAAAAGAAAGTTTTTGCAAAAAGCAAAATCAGCAAGGAGTTCTAAAACAGTTTACCCATCAAACAAAGCAGCAAATTCTCCTAAACACACACCCTGCATCCTAACTCAAGCTGCTTTTAAATTTAATGCAAAGTTGAAATAGAGACGTAAAGTACCATTTTATCAAGAAGCTCTTCGTCTTCAATCGATGCGAGCTTTTCGGCTGTCAGTTTTCCAGCGCACTCAGCGGGTTTGGTCTGAGTGCTGGAGCCGTTTGGAATGGCTGAGACTTGAGGTGCCACCTGCACAGACTGTCCAGCTGAACGCACCGGCTCGGAGGCAACAACGGGCTCTGTCTCCATCTGCACACCATACATAAACAAACAAAACAGAAGCAAATAAACATGCAGGTAATGCATTCAGAAGATGTGTCTTCACTCATTTTAGAAGAAAAAAAATAGAGTGCTCTAGTTCTAAGCAGTGTATTTAAAGATTGAGATTTATAAAACATTTATTGGTGGCTGACATTTTCCACATAATTTTGATTAAACCCACTGCAGCTATAAGGCCCTCTCATCCCATCCCAACTTTATTATGCACATTTGCCACAGAGAGTGACAGAAAGCACATGGGAGTGAGAGAAAACCTGTCATGGTGCTGTTTGTTTAGTGCAGAGTGCGACAGAGTGTCTTGATATTATCACACTCCTGCCAAACAGCAGTTTATGACACTGTCACTGTTAAACGGTAACAATGCTTTAGTGAGTTTACTGTAAATGTCATGCTTCCTGGTATGTACACAAGACAAGGGAGCAGAGAAAGGTGAAGTATAGTACTAGAAGAAGAAAAAAGCAATTTACATGTATTAATTTAAAAATATATATACCAAAAATGGTGTTTGCACTGATAAAGATTGACTTACCAGACTATTTATTTATAGACATTTTGAAAAGGCTGTTATTGAATCAGCATCAGGTACAAAACTATTTTCCCCAAACAGACAATAATGCACATTGTATTGAATCTTAAATGTTCACGTGACACTGAATGATGTGAGAGAACTGGCTGTACCTTTGGCTTCAATGCTTTTGTTGTATCAGTAACTAAGTTCATGTTCAGATATAGCTCAACCAGCTGGCCCCATCTCTACACGCAGCTGTGTCATCCTCCACCGGGGGCCCCAGACCAGATCTCACCAGGGAGCAAGACAGCTACCCAACACAGCTGTAGAACCGTGCAATCAAAGGTGTCTCTGGTCTTGAGGTTTTTCAGGACAGAGTTTTGACCCTGTGTGATCGGCTGCGCTGAGACGCCCTTGACCGATGAAGAATGTTTTGGGACACAACAAAGCCAAACAAGGGCTCTGAATCGACCAACGAGGGATTAGAAACTCCCAGATAAACCAAGTAATCAAGCCACTGAGCTTCAAAGTTCCCTCAAAAGTCAACGTGGGATGAAAAGGCACTATTTTACGTTTTCTGTGCCAGCAGTTTAGCAACCCTCTTACCTTTTTTTAATTAGACCTGCAATGCAGTTGCTTTGGATACAATTCTGCATACCCGATATGAAAAAAATCACTTACACTGAACAAGCATGAGCAGGTCAAGTCAGACCATTTGATCACATCTGAGAGCAATCAATCACTTCGATCAAAGCAGCTGACAGGACGAGCCTGCTGTCTATGCAGAATAAAAAGATGAAGATGAAAACAAAAGGATGCAAATGCTCAATAATGCTAAAAATGTCAAAACAATATGTTTTGTTGTGGAATTTCAAGCAAATGTTAATAAAACAAGCTTGTAGATAAGAACCCCAAGATTCAACAACTTGACAAACAATTTAATACAATTCCAGCTCTGAATAAAACTAAACTGTTCATATTTGGTTGAGTTTCTTTTTCTTTTGGGCTAATTGATCGTGACAACAATGACTAGTCAACAAGTACACAGAACAAAGACAGCACAACAGGGTACGGCATGTAAAAGTCAAGGCCAGCTGATCCGCAGGGACACTGGAACAAAACACATTTCCATTGTTCAAGTGGTTTATCTGATTTAGAACAGGTCATGGTGAGAAGGATTAACACCAAGGGGTACCGTGCTGCAATCTGAAGAGCTGCTTCTCCTCAGAGACGGAGCTGATAGGGAGCGACGGGTTGCAAAGGTCGGTGAAGGCTCTGACTCCTGAGGTGGGCTCATCTCAGAGGATGCAGCCTGGAGGCTTGGTATATCGTCCTTGGCTATGTTTGTTTGATCATGTAGTATCAAACTGGATGCGGGTTCCTGGGGTGTGCGTGATGCAGCATCTTGAAGACTGCAGGCTGAACCATCATGTGAAGCTTCAGGTATAGTCTCTTCATGTGTGATAGTTGAGGATTCATTGGATAAAGATTCAGTATCATCCAGAATTGAACAACTGTCTTTGCTGCTGAATTCGAGTAGTTTGGGATCAGGTAGTCCCATCACCTGAAGCAGGGCCTCCACCTGCCTCACCATTCTTTCTTGCTCATTCTTTAGTTTCAGGTTCTCCTCCTGCAGCTTGCTGATAGCCTCAGCCAGAGGAGCCACTTGAGCTGCTGCCTCCTCCAGACAAGCATCCACTCGCTTTCCAAAGGCCTGCAGATCGCTGTGGATCTCCTTCACAGCACATCGCAACGCTAAATAAAACTTTTTCTTATTGAACTCCTCTTCATCTTCAGTATCATTTTGGGCAAGCAGATCACCGACCACCTCTTCCAGGCCAGATTCTGCACAAGTGCTGTCTGGAGTGCCCAAAGCTTCAATGGGCTGTGAGGCTGGGAGGAAGTCCAGGTTCACCCCAGGCATGTTCACACCAAACTAATACTTGCTGTTCTTCTATCTTCAGTCAGAGGCTTCAGTTGTAAACAAAGAGAATTACAATGTTATGGACTCTCTTACTCTTAAACCAGTAGAACCTATTCCCTCTGTTTCAGACACGATGCATGTGCTTTAAACCCTCAGCATGTCACCCCTCTTCACAGGCAGACAGCTGAAAGCCAATCAGTAAGCACCATTTTCTGGCAACCCCCACCCACTTATTTCCTAGGTGCAGCAGACATGTACATTTATCCCCTGCCCTCCTATTATTCCACTGAGCCAGTCACGCTCTGGGAGGAAGCAAGTGGGGCAACAAATGAGAGAACGTACCGGTACCCCTCCCACTTCAACTGTCATTTTATTTAGGCCACGTCCTTCACACCTCCGCTGGACAACAACACAACTTTATAAGTTGCTCCAAACAGAGATGGCCTTGAAATCAGAACCTTACTTCCACTGAAATCGCTGGAAAGAAGCAGGCCCAGGCTGATCAACTCGGTTTTTTTGTCAAACAGTGACTGAAAGTAGATCTCCACTGGCGATTTCAGACCATGAAGGGCAAAATATTTAGAGCCACGACAGATCAGGCTGAGTGCCCGGTGGTGATGAGCCAGGGTTCAGTTCTGAGCAAGGATCTTGGGAGGACACCAGAGCCTTTAAAACCTCTTGTTTAAAACTTATTGGCAATTTGGCACAACTTCAACTGCTGCTCACATGGAAAGTTCAAGAGCTGCAGTGTTAAATTAGGAGCCTGACAGAAGTCTGTGTATGCACATAATCCTGTTTGATGTTCAAGCACGCCTTTAAAAAGCAAACTACAAATCTCTAATCATGGTGCCCCTCGCAGAGAGAAAGCACATGGCCCAGATAAATCTTTGTTTCATGTATAAATAATTAAAGTATTGAAAGTGCAAACAGAGGACTAGATGGTGTTTTAGAGACAGGGCAATATAACTAATATTTATATTCCTCTGAAATACATGTACACAACACATCAATCATTTAAAATCAACATAACTGAGGCTCAGTGGAGAAGAATATTTCAAAGGGCAACTGTTGTCTCTGACCTTTGCAGGTTGGGAAAGTAGTTCCCTGGAAAAATATAGTCCCAAAGGAAAGTGCAAAAAGTGGAAACAGGAAAACGGGGCCATTCCCAAAGGAGGACTCTGCTCTAATCTTAAACTGCACAAAACACTGGGAGTAATTCACCAACGAAGGGAAAAGAAATAAGAAGACAAGGATGTACAAGCAATTTCTTGCATGAATGTAAAATGCACAGCTGATTATTCAAGAAACTGATGTCTTTGGTGAAACTGTCAGTGGGATATGACATTATAAATGTTGTTTATTTTAATGCATAATGCAGCACCAAATTAAAAAATAAACTAAAATATTAGTCAGAAGGACAAGCTGGAACATCAGATTTTACAGATTCACTGTGACATGTTACCTGGTCACATAACTAACCATGTGTCATGAATCAGCAGCAGGTAAACAAGGTTGTTGTGTCAGAGAATTTTTGGTCAAAAGTAATGGATGTTTTTGTTACTATGGCTGAGAAATTAATCTTATCTCTGCCCATGACCCATATGTTTGGGTTAGCAGAGAGAGCTGGATGAGGCTGCAGCATGCAGCTATGGCAAGCCCTCAAATCCACGAATAGACATTTTTATAATGCTTCCTCACGCAAAAAATGCCAGATTATGCCATAAAATATGGCATAAATCCACTCAAACCGCAGCTTTTTTACGTCTGTCTTCTAAACATCGAAAATTACAGCATTTATTTTGAGCATTGAATGCCGCTTTTTGTGCATCACATTGTTATAAACGGCATAATTTTGCGGCAATTTACGCCGTAAAAGATGATGTTTTCTTGGATAAATGAGATTGGTACAGAAGGAAAGGCTGATAGTGAAAGCTGCAGAATACATGAAATCGGCTCCAAAACACCCAACCCAAGTCTCTTTTCAGCACAGCTGATCTGTGATGAATTAGTGTGATCTGTAATTGATAAGAAAGTATGGAGAGGGACTTGCAAAATTTAAGAAAACGCTGTCTATTACTGCATCAATTGCGGCAAAATTATGGAGTTTATAACAGCGTCACGCGTAAAAAGCGGCGTTTAATGCCCAAAATAAACACTGTAATTTTCAGCGTTTAGAAGGTAGGCATCAAAAAAGTGGCATTTTGAGTGGATTTATGCCATATTTTATGGTGTAACCCAGCATTTTTTGCGTGAAGAAGCGTTGTAAGTGTCTATTCATGGATTTGAGGGCTTGCCATAAGCAGCTGGCTCCCAGGACACCTCCTGAGCTCAGTGAACTCAGCTCAACTGATAAGGATATAAAAGCAAGTGGAGGGGTGCAGCTTGAGACAGATTCTAGTGACTGGTCTTTATGTGTGTACATGTATGATATTTATGTAACCTGTCCTGAAAATCAGTGTTGTTTTCGTTGACGATGACGATGACGAAATTATTTCGTTGACGCCCCCTTTTTTCATGACGATAATGAGAC
>JARVGS010001792.1:18382441-18399035 GCA_031762315.1 Hypsolebias antenori | reverse complement strand
ACATATTTATGGATTTTCCACTTTATTAAACATATTTGGACTGATGCAACTTATAGGGCAGTGCGACATGTATGGCAGAAAATACGGTATGTGTGCATGTGTCTGTTTGTTAGCAAAATACCTCAAAAAACACCAGATTTTAAACAAAAACCCTTAAAAAGTAATTATTGGGTGCAGAGCTACAACTAAATTACCTATTGGAGCCAAGCCAACACAAGTTGGCTCACAGAGTCAACTTCATGTTACTAAACAAAAAACTGTCTACTGTTCAGTCAATTTGACAGCTTCTGAGCTAAATTTAGGCTTGGTAGTAGCTGACAGTCATTCACAACACATAATGTGAGCATGAGATATTTTGATATCAGGTGAGATCATGAAAAACTTTATTGTCAAAGCTGTATCAAAACAGCTTTCTGACCATTTAAACTAAGAAGTGCTGGGCATTTAATCACCTTCAGATTTTAACATCTTTGATGGCATAAAAGTTTTAGAAATTCTTTATTTACTCATTCTAATCAGATTTGCAACTGTTGGTTAACCCTGAAACACTGAACCTAAGCAGCCCTGGTGTCTTCCTGCTGGTTACAGGGTGAGAAGGGCATGTGGACGGCTTAGACCGCTGATGTGATCACACTTCACTAATGAGACGAGACACACGCAGGATGAGTGAAAGAAACCGCAGCAGCTGTTGCTCCGCGATGAGAAACGAGCGTGTTCAGCTCTGAAAGCTCATCCTGTTGTTCAGGTACTTTCCTCTGTCAAACAGTTGAAGACCACTTAAAAGACACCCGCTGATGTACATCGTTGCTCTGAGTGCACTATTAGGTAAATAAATCCCTTTTTCCAAGCAAAGGACGACTAATTAGGGAGTGTCTGAAGGAACACCTGCAGACAGATGTGCTCTGAATGCTTTCATCCAAGCAGCAGCCCTGAGAACGAGGAGGGGGTAGATGGAGCCCCTTGCCTGTCATTTAGGAGACTGATCTGTTTTTGGATCGACAGCAGCAACCTGTCAACACATGCAGAGACAAACAGCTCCTCTGGCAGGATTTTCTTGTAAACCTCACAGTGAGACACGCACTTTAAAAGGTTTCCTGCTGCATCGGTGAAAAGCTACCAAGTCCAGGCACATATCTTTGTTTCCCAACTAAAGGCAGAGCTGGATGCGATTGTTCAGCTAAGCCGTGTATGCTGATGGGTTGAGAAGGGGGCTGACATGCCTCGCAGCTGGGCCCAGAGACAAATGGAGAGGAGGATCGTCTCATTAGAGATGAAGAAAGCGAGCAGTTTTGAGGTTGTGCTGTGGTTTGACAAAATATGCAGCCTGAACTGCAACGGTCCAGGAGGACGCAACGCTACGCTGTAATTTGTGGAAATATAAAGTGCTGAGCTGGGTGGATGAACAATATGAAATGAGAAAACAGATGAATCGTGAGCTCGTGATGACAACGTGAAACTTTTTTTAAGGGAGTCTACACGGGTTTGTCTAAAAATGGGCAGAAAAGGCCAGGCCTTGTTCAGGTCATTCCTCACATTCCTGCTGACTCACAAGAAAGAACAAATCTTAGTGAAATCTGGTGATCAAGAACTGGTTTGTGTTACCATGATGTGACAACCAGATGCTGCAGTGGTGAGTTTTTGATAGTGAAAAGGGATTTAGACTAAATGAGAACATGTCGCTCCTTTTTATTACTGGCCGGTGAGTGTTTCTTATACTCACACACAAACCAGACACTCGGGGGAGCCGTCTGTTGCCTCACTGTCAAGCTCAGTTCTGAGTAAAACCTATGATGTGATTATACAGCCTGTATCGTCGCTGCCAAGTTTTAGAGCTGACTGATTTATGTTTCACCACTGAGATCTGACATCAGAGCCCGGAGTCTGGGCCTCCCACCCTAAACTGACATGCTGAGCGTTTGATAAGAACCAGAATTTCTGTCAAGTCTGAACATTAAACAAAGATAGAGACAAGAGAAGGCTCTTAAACCCGGAGAACGAGACAACCTGCAGAGCTTTTCAGATTAGTTACTGTTTTCAATCATATGTAGAAAAAGGGGATGAGAGCGATGTCATTTTCTGTGAAAAAGCAGGAGTGCAGGAGTCAATCAGCACTCAGACAAGTCAAAATGTAATGACATGATAAAGAATAGCCACTGTCATATCAGCTCTTTATAAGTGAAATCCACTTAAAAGGTTCATGGGTGTCCAAAATGCGGCCCGAGGGCCATTTGCGGCCCTTAGAGTGATTTTGTGCGGCCCACAGCTGCAGTTTAAGAATGGTATCATTTTAGCCAGCAGGCTTAAGAGGTCAATGCAGACTTTCTGCAAATTAGTTGGTAATCTTTTTTATATAATGTTTAGGTTTAACAGCAAAACAGATGAAAAACAATATTGTCAAAATGAGCAATATTAAACAAAATACAAACATTTGGCTGTAATCTTTTTATTTTCACCTCATGGTAATAAGCACCAAAAACCTGTACTGATTTCTGCCAGAAAGGAGACTTTTGGAAAATGATTCATAAAACTTGGTTAAATATTGCAGTTGATAAAATAATCAAGAGCGAAACTGGACATTTTTTAAATTATATAACATGGTATCATCTACGTACGAGTTGATCAACTTTATCAAACTTTCTATGAATTAGTTGTAACGACTGACAGCTGGACAATTTTCAGAACGTTGATCAGCCTTTTGGGCCGTCCATGGTCCAAAAGGCTCATCAACCCCCCTTTTAATAGGACACGTACTCATATTATGCTTTTTTGCTGAGAACAGACTGAAATTAACTTTACAAACACAGAAAACAACAAACATAGACCCAACAAATGAAATAAATCAAATCTGTGTAAATAAAAAAATATAAGCTTAGTGTTTGAGGCTTTTAATGTTTTGGATCTACAACAATTTAAAACTCTTTCTTCACCAAAATTAGTAAATTTGTCCTTTCTTCAAAATGTTGTTCACACTGAGAGTTAAATTCACATTTTTGTGGCCCACGAGTCCTTTCATCTTGACAGTTTTGGCCCACATATGAAAACGTTTGGACACCTGTGGTTTAAATGAACCAATCAGTGCGACAGTGGCTACATGTTTCAATTTGGATTGGCTGTAAACTTTTGCGTGCCAAATTTAAACTGGCCAATCCAGATGGCACATTTCCAGGGAACAGAGCAGACTATTAATTTACAAATCAGAAGAGAGGAAAATAAAAGTCCACCAATAACCCTGCACAGGAAAGTAATAAAGAGAGTGCAACCCAAGCAAACAGAACACACCTTAAACTTGGGCTCCAGCCAAAGAAAACAGAATAACCGTTACAGACGGAAACATATGATCCTGTAGAGACAGAGTCCATTTGACAAAAACACCAGTTCGCATAGGCCTCAGAGAAATCTGGGCCAAAAGGGAAGGAAAAAATAAATCTGTCCTGTTAAAGAGAACCACCTCAAAACGGGCATTTCTCAAACTGAATGTCCCGGTGTGTCCAAACAATAACACAGACAGTGACCGTTACAAGCAGACAGAAAACCTTTTCACTAACAGTTTTGACGCATGAGTCAAAATTCACATAGCGATACGTTTTTAGAGGAACAACATTCAGTCATGAAGGCATCGCGGAGCTGTCAGCACCTTAAAATGAGTCATGGCACTATCTGGGCTTCCTGCGCTCATCTGTTGATAAGCATGTCATCACGCCTGTCAGGTCTAACGAGGTTACCTGGTGTTCAATAACAAGATGAACTCCTCTATGTCAAATACAGACAAACGCGACTCCTAAAAGATTATTAATCTCGAGTCATGAATGAATAATATGCAAGAAATTGTTTAGATTGTGGCACAAGCAGGCTTGGACTTGTGTTGAGTCATTTCCAGACGTACAGCAGACTATCATGAAGCATAACCTCAAAACCTCCAAAAAAGGCATCCATCTGAATCTAAAGCAGCCCAGTCAATCAATCAAGGCCAATTAGAGAGCACTCAGGGCTTACCAGTAATCCCAACCAGCTGGTGACACACTCTCGAGGACTGAAACACCCTCTGCACATGACAAGCTTTTAAATAGGACTTTTAGCGTGGGTGATTTTATTCTGCCATCATCAGAAGTGTCTCCAAGTTCTTCGTCAGGTGGTTGAAATGCACCGAGCTGCTGAGGAAGTACAGCCAGAGGGAGCAGAACAAACTGTGGAAGCTAAAATGGCTTGTGGTGCATTACATATTTTGCTGAGACAGACACACGAACACACAGACAGAGGCATGTGAAGTTTTAAAAATATATATTAAACAGGCTTTCCAGCTACTGAAGAACAGCACAGTGGCAGATCCCCAGCTACAAAGACTGTCCTGTTTCGTCTTGCGGGTCACTAAGGTCAGGTCAAAAGTCACAGCTTAGTGGGTGTGTGCAGGAAGGTAAAGTCCCACACATCCATCAGAGAGCATACTGACCCCCCAGGCCAAACCCTGACCCTTTCCACTCCCAGTGGGTGTGCATGTGCTGTTTTTCTCCTTAAAGGTTTCTACTTTGGGAGCGATGACGTGTCGGGGCCTACAGAGTTTGCTAACATTCTGCATTAGAGAAATGTGACTGCGCACATGTGCTCCAGCATGAGTTCGAGGCAGGGGGCACGGTGTTTCTGTGCATGAACTAATAATTTCCAGAGCCGTCCAACGTTAGAAAGCAGCCAGGCGGCAGGAAGGATCAGCGTCTTAGTGTTTGCCCTAATAAGGAGACACGAGACACTCCTTACAGCCGGGCTGAAATAGATTAGCAGCTGCCACTGAAGAAACAGTACCGCTACGAACACAAATAAACAATCAGGAGGGGCTGAGAGAGTTTAGAAATACTTTTCAGTCTCATTGTTGCTTTTCTTCTAGGCAAAGCTCCAGTTTGAATCAGGTGGGTGCCGATAAATCATTTCTCAGGGCCTTGAGAAAACAAAGCGTGCATACAGTTGCACTGGAAAATAGAAATATGATCAGGATGCCGAGAGCAGGGGACACCTGGTTTCTCAGACGTGGGAGTTTCAGTCGCCTCTCGGCTGAAAAATTAACAATCAAATTCAAGGTTAACCTATCAAATATACAAGAAGAGGGAAACCTATAACTGGAGGGTCGCCGCACGTGTAGTGCAATTCTTCTGATGAATCGGATGGTGGGACGCAGCATTCGAGTCGGCCTTGGAAAGCAGGGTCCCCCTTTACACTTGAAGTAGCAGACATAAAGAACAGACAGATGGAGGAATGCATGCAGGTCAGAGCGGGGAGGTGGTGGTGGTGGGGGTGTAATAATGATGCACTGAGGACAGATCTGAACTCCAGGGTGTTTTGAGTTTATGCTCATAGAGCTTTATAGAGGAGGATCCTATACATTTACTTGTACTGTACGTTATACTAACAGCTAGACTGAACAAGATGAAAACCACCCCAATCACAAAAGGTTTATGGCAGTCCATATGAACACTGTTTTATACACCTTTAAATTACCATCCATTTTGCACTACGCAATTATTCTGTGGTTATTTGCAACTGCTACTACTGTAGCAACAGGGGTAGATATACACTTCTGCTGCAGCCTATAGGGAACTTGCAGGGGGATTTTTTTTTTTAAGTTTTAATGAACAAACATGACATTTTTCAAACTGAAGTTGTTTAAGACTGCACCAATCCACTTTAAAAGTAAAACTGGCCCAAAACTGCTTGTCTTCATTTCTAAAACTCCATAAATTAAATTATAAATGTATGCATAAAATGGGCTAAAAGGACCATTTCAAATGCGGCCGCACAGTTTATTGGTTACTTGCTTGCCAATGCTCAGCAATTTTGGTTGAGAAGACTTCTGTTGTGATTAGGGCTGGGCAATATGGACCAAAATGGATGTCTTGATATTTTAAGATAAATCGCGATATATATATCTTGATGTTTTTTTCTTTCCATAAAATAAAATAAATATATATTTCTGAGTCAAAGCTTTGTCCCAGTTGTCACACAGGCACATTTATTAACAAACAAACAGCTGTAATTAATATCTAAAAAATGAACTATTTACATATATTAAAGTTTGTTTTTTAGATATTTATTCACGTATGTTAAATAATAATCCTCTTCAGCTACGCTGCCTTCACAACATTAGTAAGCGTGTGTGAAGCAACACGTGAGGGGCTGTTTGTATTCAGTGAGGGAGGAAGGGCTGCGTGAAGTTGGCAGTGCAGACGGGCAGAAAAAGAAGAACTACAACTTCAAGTCTTACAGTGAGAGATAGTGTGACATTAATAAATCGGCAGCTTATCATATCGCTTAAGACACGGTCGTTAGCAGCAAGATGGCTAAAGTTAGCCATCTTGTTCCACAGTTGAAACTGGGACCGTGTTTTTAGCAATATGATAAGCTGCTGCTTTATTAATGTGGTGGCGACACCTCTCACTGTTCCTCTCGTACGACACAGCACAGGTAGTTTTGTACCGTAGTTCGTTTCAGGGAAGGAGGCTGGAAAGACTTCACAGTCGGAGCTGCAGCATGAAGTTTAACACTCTTCATACTCTACTTTATGGCGCTGTTTTAAATGGTGAAAAAGGTTCATAGTGCCGACCTTTCGTCAGGACTTGTTTTTGGCATTGTCTACAGAAAACATTTTTCTGCTGCACATTTGACAAACTAAATCCAAACCATCTCCAAATAACAGAGCCATTTTTTTTCCCTGCTCACCAGATTTTCTGCTACATGATCTGTCTCCATTTTGTGACTAATTGTGGCTGCTGCGTGCTGGTGGTGCCACCCCACCTGGAGAAGCAGGAAACGGTGGGAGCAGGTGAGGGGCTGGGCTGAGAGGGAGAGGAGGGGCCGTGTGGGAGAAAGAGAAGACAGCAGGTGGATTTTCAAGTACAACACAATAGTGTTAGTAGTCTCATTTTATATTGCAAATTAAATTACAGTATCTTGATTTTTTTTTTTAAATATTGAGAGATCGCCCAGCCCTTGTTGTAACTTGGCGCTATATAAATAAACCGAATTGAATTTTAGTCATGAACAGCCACAGCTCAGTGAGATACCACCTTTAGTTCATGAGTCCTGTCAAAATTAATCTATTTCTCCAACCAGATGTGGCTCAAAAACTATCTACAAGTAAGATATTAACTATTCATAACCTTTCTACAGCACTCCACTTAGAAAAATTCGAACTATCCCTTTAAGCAGCAACGCTGAATAATTCTGAGGGTTTTCACCTCGTTCAGCTAGATGTGCACAATTGGTCCAATCTGAGACGAGCAGCTCAGGTCCGAGTGACACATCCGGGTCAAATAAAGCCCGTTCAGGATGAACAGTGACCCACTTTAAAAACTGGACTTGTGACAGGGTTTTATATGAGCTAACCATACATATCAAACTAAAATTACTCCAAGCATCAAACAGTGATGTTTTTGGATTTGATTTAAATTTATTTTATGACAGATTTTCTTTTCCTTTACTATATTTGTGTAACATTAGCTTTCATCCCAAACCAACATGGATTAAAATAATAATCTGAGGGAATCATTTAATGTGATTTAATGTGAAAAGACTGATTCTGATCCTCTTAACCAAAACTTTTTTTAATAATCCTCTCATTAAGAAAAGGAGTCAAATGTTGAACCCTTTGATTTGTCCAGATCTGGGTTGCTCTTACCCAGAAAGGACACAATGTGATGTTAAAAAATAAATAAACCATTTAGGAAATAATGAAAGATTGTTCACAAATATATCTGAAGAGAAACTTTTAGTGCTTAAACCACACTGTGTGTTTGGACGACAACACGTTAACTATTAACTTTAAAAAGATACTTCAGTGACGCATTAAGACTGACTCTTGGCTGAGTTTGTTCCAGATTTACTCCTGCACTGTTTCTTTGTCCAACACTTTTGTGTCATGAAATTAATGAGACTCATCCCAGCCAGGGGAGGCCATCTGCAGCCACCCCGTTTTCAGAAGAAGAAAAAAATAAAGTGCAGCAGCGTGACAGATTTCAGCAGGAACGAGCCACCATCAATTAAAAGTTATGAAAGACGCTGAAAGCTTCACTTCAGTCGGGCTGTCAGCAAAAACAGCAGGTGCGTTGAAGTGATGACTCCCCTCAGAGTTTGGATTAATCTGATTGATCCTGTGTGAAAATCTCTTTTAGAGCCAAAAAGTGAGAGGGGAGTCCAACGGGATGAAAAAGTGGGAAAACTTGAAGCACCGTTGGGGGGGGGGGGGAACGTGAAGCATGAGCGGTCACAAATATAAAAAGTACAATCAGAACAGCTGGCGCTGCATTCGTATTGAGAACGTGATAAAACTTCACGACAGCGAGCAGGAAAACTAAACATCAACATCCGCCTGGTGACAGTAGGGACCTGCAGGAAATGGCTCCTTCCTGAGGGAGTCCATACAGAAAAAAAAACAAAAAAAAAAAACAAGAGTTTTAAGAATCTGATCATAACTTGTCGGCTTTGTTTCTCCATTCTAAAAACGTTTCAATATTTCCACGAAAGCTGAACGTTAAATGTTTATAGTTTTAATTCAGCGACTGACAGACGGCCTGAAGCGTTTCTGATCTGCATGTTTACATTCCTCTAAACCAGTTTCCTCTACAAAGGCCACACCTGATTCTTTTTCTTTCCCCCAAAAATAAATCCAAACACTAATTCAAGGAGCAGCATTCCTTGAAGGAACGTACGTCGCCTGCTGCCTTTGTACGGCAGTGGCGGCCATCTTGAACTAGGCTTTGAAGTTTAAACCAGCTGATGCACATCAAATAAATACCAGTATGTCCTGAAAGGTTCGCTAAACTGTCAGGTGGTTCTTGAAATATTTTGCTAACAGACAGACAGAGTTGACGTCAAATAGTTAAAAGTTTTTAAACAAATATTGCACGATTGGTTAAAGCTCAAAATATGTGCTGGGGGTGACTCTCAGCTACTACCACACCATATTTAAGTCCGAACCTGTAAAGCAGATCGAGTCATTTCAGGATCTGTTAGCTATGGCAGCCATCTTGAATCAAACCGACTATAAAAGGCAGTCTATAAAGGTCAAGCCCGTAACTATACTTACTAAATGTTTTGTTAAAATTTGTTCAGCAGAAGATATCTTGCTAACAGGACAGAACACAGACACGGGGCAGCAGGTGAAATTAATGACTGTACAGATGTGAATCTAATTAAACCTTAAATCTAAAAGGATTTTAACAGCATAAAAGTAATTTTCCTTCTCTAAAAGAAAAGCCTTGCTAATTAAAAAGGATAATGTTTAGATCTTAACAGGACGACAACACTCATGCCAGTTAAACAACCTGTTCATCGAGAATCTCCTGCACATTTGGATGAAGGTTAAAACAACTTTTAAAGGACGGGAGAAGCTTCAGTTAAAGCATGAATTTAAGGAGGATTTAATTTGCCACCGATCAAAGAGACGCCTCGTGTTAAGAACGAAGAACACCTCCAATCCTTTATCCAGACCTTTTCCACTCGGCAGAATGATCCAGAAGCATCAGACTCTGCTGGACAGAAAAAACTAAAAACACATGACGGGTACAAAGACGATTTGTGGGCAGTCCTGAAATGTGTTTTTTTAATTCAATCAGTCTTTCATCCTCAGCTGTTGGTAAAGCTGTTACTCTTCATTCACTTTAAACATCTCATTCCTGTGCAGCAACACATGAGCAATCATCTTCCACAATCATCTTGTGGATTACCAGTCAGAGGCGGAAACTCTAACAGAAACAAGCAAGACGAGACACATCCAATGTGAGCACATTTTCCAACTCTATATAACTTTTTTCCTGTGATCTTACTTTTCCCATAAGGAAATGCAGATCATCAGTTGTGGAAATACATCACATCTCAACTGTGCATCCTGGCAGAAGTATAAAAATGTTCAAGATGAGCTCATGCTATCATAAAAGATGGCTGGAAGGCAGCAGCAACAAATGTTAGAAGTTATGAGTTTTTGATGGTTTATAAATAAATAAAAATGCATGTTCATCTTAAAGCATAAAGAAAACACTGCAAACAACATATATGACAGCATGAAACATACTTAGTAATCAGTTTATTCTCAGCAGCACTACAGGACTGACAGAAATAAGGAGTTCAGTCTGTTTTACAAGGTTAAAAATAAATGCACAACCACAGAATTAAAAATCCACAGATTAATAATTCTCACATTTAAGATTTTGGTAAATAACGTCTGAAAATAGCCGCCCAGGTGCAGCTTTCCTCAAATTACTCTATACTGTAGTCTTGTTAACATCACTCTGATTGACTTGTAATTTAAATTCCAAAAATAAGTTTGTCTCAAACCCACAGCTTTTCTTTTCTTGTCCCATTCAGAGGGAACACATTGACAGCTACTTATCTCAGAATCCAGAAACAAACGTCTCCATTTAAATGTAACAAACGTGGACCTTCTTGTCTTTCTGCTTCCTGCTCTTTTATTTGGGTTGTTTTGTTGACAGCAGCAGCAGTGAAGATAAGTTTTTAAATTTCTATTTACAGAAAACTATTTCCCCACAATGTGAAGCTAATTAAAAAAAACTGCTTCTTGGTTTTATTCTTGCTAACATTTAAAAAGATTAGTAATTATTATTAGGGATGCACAATATTGGATTTTTGGCTGATATTCAATATGCCAATATGTTAAAATGTATTTGGCCGATAACCAATACCAATACCGATATTTTATTTCCTAGACCTACTTACAGAGACTACTTTCTCTACTGTGGAATTAAAATACTACATTATTCTGCATGGTCTTTGTCTAGTTGGCCTGCTATCAAATGCAGATGCCAAAAGGGGGGCTAAAAATGACAAAATACTTCAACTTGGATTATGTTTAATGTCAAATTTATTTATGACCTTTACTCTCTCTAACACAATGACAACACTCAAACAGTCATACTTAAACAGCTCTCCCTGTCTTGTTATCGAGCTCTCTCTCAAGCTCTCTATCGAGCTCTCTCTTTCTCTCAAACTCTCTATCAATCTCTCTCTCTCTCACTATCTATCGAGCTCTGAGCTCTCTAGCTCTTCATCTCAAGCTCTCTATCGAGATCTCACTCCCGAGCTCTCTCTCGAGCTCTCCATCGAGCTCTCTATCAAGCTCTCTATCGAGCTCTTGCTCCCGAGCTCTATCTGTTGAGCTCTCTATCAAGCTCTAGCTCCCGAGCGCTCTCTATCGAGCTCTCTCTATCGAGCTCTCTCCATTGAGCTCTCTCTATCGAGCTCTCGCTCTCCAACTCTCTCTCTCTAGCTCTCTCTCTTGTGCTCTCTCTCTCTCGTGCTCACTCTCTCTCGTGCTCTCTCTCTCTCTTGCTCCCGAGCTCTCTATTGAGCTCTCTCTCACTCCCGAGCTCTCTCTCTCGCTCCTGAGCTCTCTCTCTCTCGCTCCCGAGCTCTCTCCCTCTCTCGAGCTCTCGCTCTCTCTCTCTCGAGCTCTCGCTCTCTTTCAAGCTATTTTGAAGGAGTGGCCAATATCCAATATTTAATTTTATTGCTAATATCGTCCGATACCATGCCATGCTGATAATATTGTGCATACCTAATTATTATTGTTATAAACAAAGAGAAACTGTGAGAATGACGTAGTTGACTACATTTTAAGAATACTGCATTTTCCTCTCTGAATCACTACCCACTGGGCTTTTATTTTGAAGTATTTAGTACAACCTCTTTTTTAATGAAGGTTCAGGGGGAAAAATTAAAAAATAAGATGCCCAGCTTTCTTTGAATCAGTTTGTTAGAATTACCACGTGAAAAATAACTCAAAATGAAAAACAGAATCCAGCATGTTGCTGGGTGGCTGTTGTGTGGGAGTCTCAAAAATGTCTCCAAACATTCATGGGGAGGTTTAGTTTCACAGCACCTTGTCTTCTTGTTTCAGGAATTTTGAACCTGCCAAATGTTAGCCCACATTTTGTCAGAAGTCTGTGCAAATGTCTCATTCATTGTGATTCTAGGTTAATTTTGTACATGTTCTTGCAATTTTGTGCCTCCAATTAGTCGCCAACAGTTTCAGCCCAGTAATGGAGGCTTAGAGGTGAACAGAAAGTCCAGTAAGTTCACAAGCCCAAAACAAAGCTCATCAGCAGAAAACATTAAAATTGGGAAAAATTATTGTACAGTATTTAAATAGGGAAATTTGCATCAACTTAGTTTCAAGTAAAAAATGTTTTTTGTAGTGACATACAAAAAAAAACTATATAAACAAAATAAAAGACTTTTACTTTTAGACCATTTAAAAACACACTGCTGCTGTACCTGAACATATTCCAGACAATAACTTAGTAATTTAGCACCATTTTCCTAATTTATCCCATCATTTGGCTCCAGCGTGTCGAGCGTTAGGTGAATCTAAACCCCACAAAAATAAACCGTTGCAGACTGTAACTGTAGAGCTCTTGTCAACGCACAAAAGAGTTTGGAGCGTTGCCAAACAATGACTGGGGGGGGGGTCCCATTTATCAGACCATCTAATGAAAAGTGTCCCATTTTAAACACGTGTGAAAGTCTGCTGCTCAGCAGGAAGAACTGACAGCCACAGGACAGGGAAGTCTGAGACAACCACACACACTCAACCATTCACACGAAGACAAACAGAAACAGGAGTCGTGCGTTAAACGAGACACGTCGAGGTCACATTTGGACCTTTTCAGATACAGCAGGGCTGTTCACTAAATTGCTCAGGGGCCAGACATCCAGCAGATACTCTCATTAAGTTTGTTTTTTTATACAGTTTAAAATCTATAGTTTTATTTAAAATGAACCCAGTGGTGGGCCGAACCGAGTTCATCCATGGGCCTGATTTGGCCCCGGGGCCACCAGTTGAATAGCCCTGAGATACAGGATAATTGAAGGGAAGATCCGGCGAGGTGAACAGACACTAAGGTCAAGTCTTATTCTGGTTTAAGTAGCACCTGTCTCACAGCCAGAACCAGTCCTGCAGGTCTGACGCAGATTCAGCTGATAACCCTCAAAACTCCTAATCATCTCGTCCGTTTTATGACCGAGGTTCAGGTCGTTAGAGCTCCTACATCACACCCCCCCCCCCCCCCTTCCCACACCGCACAAACTAGAACTGCATCTAATTATTGCTAAATAAATGTCAGGAGAACAGAAAATGCTTGTCCCGGTTGCCATGGCGAGGGATTAAATAGGCAAAATAAAAAGGGTGTTTGGGCTCCGACTAGAAGAAGGGACGGGATTAGCAGAGTTAAGGAGGCCGCCATATGACCTTCTGACTGCTAAGTTCATTAAGAGCAGCACAAGGCTCGTTACCCAGCCCCTCCGCTCCATCAGCCTCTCCAAATGTCCATTATTTTTTACTAGTGTCCTGAAAAACAAGTTACAGCTTTTTCTGAGCAAAAACAACACCCACATAATGAAGTGTTTTGTGTTCAGCTTCGTCCCAGCCTCGTGTCAACTGTTTGTTTCCTCTGAAAAGTTCACAGTGGAAAACGTCGACACCGGAGTCACTGCAGACATCACCAGTGAAAGTGTGGGATCTCCGTGACCTTCGAGCTCAGGACAGGCGGGACATTTCGAGTCCCGCGGGACAATGGGGAGCCACATGAAGATAAAACACCTGAATTCCAGTGTCTGCACTTATTCTGCAGCTCGTGGACAAAAGCAGTGTTTTTACCGCGAGTCCCTGCAGGATGCAGACTGCAGGACGAATCTGACGTTTGCTCTGCGAAATTAACTTTAATGTGATGCCAAATTGAGACGGGGCACTTTCTGACTCAAAGACCTGGATTTAAAAATCTGAAAACCAAAGTTTCATTCAAGACGTCCTAAAGCCGGTTAAGTGCTCCACTTTTGGTTCAACTCCTTATTTCCTGCTCTGCTCCTCAAACTGACTAATAAAACGGCCCAATAATTCAAGGAAAAATAAACCCCAGTCCTGATGGGGAAACAATGGTCTGCTGTGGACGTCGCTTGTAAACGTTTGTCCTTACTGTGATTTATGAGAAGGAGCTGTCCGCAGCTCGTCCAGACGAGCCCACTCTTTGGGGGAAGCAGTAAACGCAGTTTAAACGGCGTCATGCACAAAACGTCCCACTTCTGCCATGTCTGGTTCCAAAACGTACCCGCTCGTTGTTGGTCGTTTAGATCTTTAAAGAGATAAAACCAAAACTCTTTTTTCAAAGCGCAGCTTCTTTAGAGAACAAGGAAAATAACTGCATGCTGATCTGAAATAAGACTTTTATGGAAAACTCTGTGAACTAACATTTGATTTGTTGCATCAGCTCCTCAAACGACCTCCGTGTGAACAACTGAGTTTAACTCAGTCCAGATCGATGTGCCAACAGATAGAATGGATTTTAAAGAGTCTATTGACGTAAAAGGAGGAACTGCAGGAGGTGCAGCACTGGACCGTTAATTTCTCACACAGCAGACGGGGAAGGAGGCGTTGAATGGCACAGTGTTTAGAAACATTTGACTTCTATGAAGTTAAAGGAGAAAATAGCGTTGATAAGAGCCACACCGCTCGCAGGCTGACAACACGTTTCCACCCAGAGGGGAAGTGGCTGCCGTTAAGAACGCCATCAGGTGAGCAATGTCCACGTCTCTACCTAACCTGAAAATGGCAAAGACTGCAACTTTTAGGGTGAAGGACGCATTCGGTCATTGGAAAACAACACTTGTGCACCATGTTTCACAATTTGGAGCCACCATAGAGCGTGATAATCACATGCATTTCTGCAGTCCACAACAGGACCAAAAACAAAAAAACGATGGAAACGCTGAAAAAATAAACAAACAAACAACAGGAAAAGTTGCCTTTAACATGCGAAGTTACGCATTTTGGTCTTGGTCCTGTCTGGACTAGCTGTCTGGTTGGTTCAAACTTTTTCTCCATTAAGAGGCGGTGCAAAGATCTATCTACAGCAGGTAAGATAATAACTGTTCATAACCTTTCCACAAATAAAATAAACAAAATATCCTCCCACAGGCCAAAAACATGTTAGGCTGATTGCTAACTCTAAATTGTCCCTAGGTGTAAGTGAGAGAGTGAATGTTTTTCTCTATGTCCCTGTGATGGACTGGAGACATGTCCAGGGTGTCCCCCGCCTCTCCCACAGTGACTACTGAATATGGGCACCAGCAGCCCAACCAAAAAAGTAGAAGTGGGTAAAAATAATGGATGGATGGCTCTCAGTATAAAGTTTTACATTAATAATAATAACACTAACACCAACAAGTTTCCCACAGACACGCTGTAAGATTAGCCAATACAAGGGAAAGAAACAAAACAGATGTTTTCACAAGCTTTAATTGCGTTTATGTAACTGCGATTCAAGCTATCCAAATATAAATGTCTGAACGAGGACAGCATGACTCACGGATCGTCGTAAATGTGTCTGGGGCTTTTGACACTTCACCATCTTCTGCCTCAGGACGCGACTGGTGTGACTAATAGGCAGCAAGTGGGACAGTTTGCAGACTTCCTGCTACATGATGATCCAAAAGTTACACCTCCTTCAGCTGATTCCAACGGCAATACATGTCAGCTATTATTCATTCATACACTTATATTTGACTAAACAAACAAACAGTTGTTTACCAGAACATTATCTAAGAAACATTCAAGGATTCAAGGTTCTTTATTTGTCATACGCGCCACATGGTGGAATGAAATATTGTACACAGGGTGTAAACATGAGAATTTGTTAGTTTTGTTGCCTAATATATAAAGTGTAAAAAAATGGCCAAGGTAAATACTACTCGCAGTACTTGTCACAGTACTTGTCACAGTACTTGTGGGCAGCAACTCAGGTACTGTATTTCCACCTTTTGTATTGAGACAGAGGATTTACTGTGCAGACAGCAGATAAAGCTGGTGTGTGTGTGTTCCATCAGGATTATCCTTAATGCTCTACATCCTTACCTGCCTCTCAGGTAAGTTAATTAAAGGAGAAGTTACCAGAGAGGAGATTCAGACTTTTTTTCCTTATAAGTATTTATTATTTAAATGTAATTAACAGGTAGTGGGTCAGACTGTGTTGTAGGCTGGTGTCAGTAAAGTATCTTCTTCATTCATTCACTCACCAGGGCTCGGAGAGAGGGCTCGTCCAGCGCGGAGTAGCTCTCCAGGGACATCTTCAGCTGCTTCGTCGGGCTCAGGTGAGGTTCTGGGATGGACGAGTGGGTCAGCACCACCTGCACGAGTCGTTAAAGTTCTGTTGAGATTCTCTCCTTTCGCCCGCCGCCTCCTTACCTCTTTGGTTCAGAGCGTTTTTTAAACTGGTGTCCCGCCGGTGAGGAGCATGTTTCGAGTTTGGTCTTCAGGGTCGTCAGAGCAAGCTGAGACAAGAACCAACGTTCACAGCAGGAGATACGTTGGCAGCTTTTTGAACTGAGCTGTTCCCACTGAAAGTTGTAGCCCCGCCCCCTCCGTGGCTCGGCGGCGGCCTCAAACGCGCCGCTGTGTGGGAGCTCGCGAAACAACGTCCATGGATGTATAGAGGGCGATTAGTGCCACGAGATTGTGGACCTTCACGTGTCTTTTAAACAGTGGTGGAGAAAGTACTCAAACACTGTACTTAAGTAAAAGTACAAATAAACAGACAAAAATGTACTC
>JARVGS010001792.1:18350238-18363446 GCA_031762315.1 Hypsolebias antenori | reverse complement strand
TGTGTGTGTATATATATATATATATATATATATATATATATATATATATTTATATGCTAAAATATCTGAATATCTAATCTGACACATTGGGTGTAGGGAGTTACTGTGTCATGCTCTGAATACTGCAGGCCACAAAAAATGCTATGCTAACTTCAAATTTTTAATTACACAAGTAATAATTAATTTCATTTCCCATTTGACAATTAACTTAACAGTACACAGTGTAGCTGACATCACACTTCATATTCAGTTTGCTGCTTAAAATCTTGATACCAATTAGGGAAAAAGACACGGCTGGACAGTAGGGGGTGTAAATCACCACCTTTACCGCAATACGATATTGCGTTGTATGACGATGCAATTTTTCTTGATATCACAAAATGTGTCACAATACGATTTCGATTCTATTCGATTCACAAGCCTGCAATTGATATTTTGCAATATCAAATGCCCAACTGATTTACATATAAATACATTTACAAAAACAATTCAAATATGATTTAACCATTTCTGTTATTACAGGCACTTAATAAATAAATTTAAAAAATTGTTTTTCTTAATTAATGAAAAAAATATAAATAAATGACCTGTTCAGTATAATCTCACATTTGTCAAGTTTAAGTGCATTTTTTAAACCAGTTAACTTAAAAGTGCCCTGATTACCTTTCAGTTATAAAGAAACAAAAATAAATATTGAGCTTTCATAACACGGCTATCAGTGCCGTGTTTCTTCTTCAAGTGAACGGCCAAATCTGTTGTGTTTCCCTGAGTATTTTCACTCACACTGGCACCTGTTGCATACGACACGAGTTGTGTCTGTTGAGCCGTCCTTCTGTCGGAATCCAAAATATTTCCACAGTGTTGATGTAAATCCAGCAGGAGAGTGAATTTCATTATCTGTGTTTTCTGCCTTGTCTGCCATGTTGCTGAGGCGGCCGCAGAGCGCAGCCACGCACGGAAATGATGACACAGACTTGAATCGATTTTTTTTGTTTTGCCACGATATAACTGAATCATTAATCATTTAATCGATGTATTGATTTAAATCGATGTGTTGTTACACCCCTACTGGACAGGCAGATGGATTTATTGCTAAATACAGCATTGATACTGATTCACTCTTAATCATCACTAAACTATGTTGAGGCACAGTTTTTGCATAACTAACTAGAGGACTAGAACAAGATCTATCAATGTCTTACTACATCTAACATGGCTCCAAATTACTGGCGGAGCATTATTTTCATTGTATTACAGGTCTGAACTGAGTGCTTCAAACAACACTGTACCGCAGATTAATACTGCAGTTGATGACAAAATATAAATCCCACAAAGGTAAGAAATATATTTAGGAAATTATTGTTTCAGATATAGCCAGACCCTCAGATGTTATGATACAACCAGGTTCAACCATATGAACACTTCTGTTGACAATAAGGCTCGTTATCTTTTTTTAAACTCTTCATAGAAAGAAAATCTTAAAAGTTGAATTGTTTCTTTTGTTTTCCCCTTCTTTTAAAATGTGACCAAGGCATATTCAAGATACTCTCATTCTAGGTGTACATAATTAGAAATCAGTAACATAATATATTTATGTTACATTACACCTGTGGATTTTTCAAAGGTTTTCCTAAAACGTTTATCTACAAAATTTAATTAAAAAATAATTATAAACAGAGACTGCATGGGTAAAAAAGAAAATGTTCATTACCTTGGTCCTGCAGACATCACTGAGCAACTGGTCTCAGTGCAGAACTCAGTGATGGTGCCATACAGCATGTTGATCTGGTTGAAGAAATCCACCGCTAAAAGAAAGAAAAATAAATACATTTGTGTTACACTATTGTAAATATGAACTATTACTTTAAAAAGGCCGCATAATTTATTGTTTTAATATCAGCAATGTGTTTACTGATGACCAAGATCTGCTACATGTGTCCTCCCTGCAATGAGTCTCCATCTGACCAGTTAAAGATTACCAGTACTACCTAGGTTACTCATTTCAGCCTCCCTCTCCTCACTAATCAAGGCAAATTAGCCTTATATGTACAATTTGTTGAGATACTTGACTAATAAAATATTTGAAAGTTCTGATGAGCTGTCAAAAATTGTAAACTTCTAATATTTAGTTAACATTAAGAGAACTTCTGCAACATTTATCACAGTTGGACTGACACTCTCACACTAACTACTGTGCTCATATTGTGCCACCACTCAACAGCTTTATTTCCCAAATTCATCCTAATTTCATAATAAAAAAAAAAAAATCAATATCTGCTTCAGACCTGCCTCACATTTGTTAGACATTTTAACCTTTAAATAATCGTTTCCAGCCTCAAGCACTCCTTACTGGCTAATATTTGGCTGCTGAGTTACAATTACTTATGGTTTCTCTGCTGTACATTCATTCAACTCTGTACTGAAAAGACAACCATTTCTTTACATAGATAGATCATCAAAGATTCATCTTAGCATCGGCCTCTGGTCAGAGTTGTACAAGGGTATTTGTTGACTAGGTGCGTGAGCTTATTGTATTTGTTCACTCACTGTTGACAGCAATCCATTCATTGAGATCCTCTCCCTCTGGCAGCATGACAGCCTGTCTCAGGTTCCCGCTGCCCAGTGTAGCCTCAGCATGTTTCAGCAGCTCGTACTGGTGGGATCCTTCTGGGATGTTTTTCTTCGGCTTGAAGGTCTTAGATGAGCGACTGCCACTGCAGAGAAATTAACACAACTGTGCATTAATAAAGGAGGATTGTGCCAGTGCAATGGAAGTTAAAAAATAAATTAATCATATATAAAATGTCATGTTGTGAACCTCATCATCTTCACATTTGATTTTTAAGGACGACGCGACAAGATAGGTATTAAGTCTTGACGTCAAAGATACTGTTCAGTTAGTTTCCATGCATTTTATACATGGCATTAGTTAGCTTAATGCTAAATTACTCTGAAGCATTATTGTGTTTTTATTTTTAATTTGAATGTTCTTAATGTGATTTCTTTTCCCCTTGAGCACTGCACAGCATAGTGAACGGTACTGTACAGATTTTAAAGCCACTTGTGGCACATGTATACTATTTTAACTAATAAAAAGAAGAAACTCAAACATTTAATAACTAATAATTAAAAATTAAAAAAAAAACTGCAACCCTCCCCCCCTCCAAAAACAACAACATGAACTTCTATTGTTTTTCTGATTATTTGAAATCCGCTATTCTTTGCTGCTTATGCAGTTTTCTGCGTTGTGTTGTGCAATGTGCACATAGGAACATTCAGAGAAAACAGCAAACATACAGTAGGTTTCATCTGAGAGACCCATTTTTAAAAACAACACGTGCTTTTTCTCAACTTGAATCTCCTTCCAGGCTCGATTGAGCAAGAAACTGGCATCATGGTTAACACCTATAAACTTGATGTGTAATGCTGCCACAGCTATTTATGGCAAATTAAAACTTAAACAGACATGCTGTGGCTCGTTTTTAGAATAAAGCATCACTTTTGTGCCACAGCCGAGTTGTTGGTGTAAATGACAGTAAATGTGATCGACTGTCATCACAGTGTGACTATAAACATGGAGATTAATTAACTTGATTGGTGTTTGGACACCTCCAAAAGACAAAGATAATGTAAATGAAGTTGAAAACTACTGTTAACCAACGCTGCCGTAAGTTAGCTTTAACCACTAAGCTAACCAAGTTAGCACACAATCGGTAATTTAAAAAAAAGAAGTTATTTTACACTGAAGATTTAAACGAGAACAGCTCAAAAGTAACAACTTCGACGGATGGCAATGCTCTGCGTGAGAAAGATGATTTCAATTTTAAGCTACAAGTTTTGAGATGCGGTTGATCGACTAGTTTTCTGTTCCTGTCTCGGTTGAACTTCCTCGGGTGAACTTGATAGAAGCGCAGCTAACAGATCAACCGCAAGCTCCGCGACAGGAAGCAACGCGTCAGCTTTACTTACAACAAGAAGCTCATCTTCACGAAGAAGTTGTTGAAAGGTGTAAACTGGAACTCCTGGTCCCGGTTCAGTAAACAAAAAAGTAGTTTTAGAAATGTTTATTTAACCAGCTTATTAGCGTCGAGTCCTGCTGTAGACGAACGTAAACTACACCCACAGCGACTCGTCTTCCTCTGTTGGCTGAGCAGCTGAACCTGCAGACTGTCGCCCTCTACAGGCCGAAGGCGGTATGACATGTTCAACAACTCAATACTGTACATGTACTGAACTGTAGATTAAATTGTTTTCTATATTATGATCCATCCATTAACTTTACCCGCTTCGTCCTTAAATTATTTAATAGTTTCATTAAATAATTTACTTGTGTATTACTTTAGTGTTTTTAATGTATATTACAAACACTTTTTTTAATGTATATTACAAACAAAGTGTATACATTTCAATCAAATACACTATAGTGTATTTAGTGTCTGCCAGTTGGCCTAAAACATTTGATTGTTGTACATGATGATTGACTGTTTTGGATGGGTGTATTTTGCACGTGTTAAAAGCCTAGTTTTGAGATTCCAACGGTATGGAGGACTGACCGTGACAAAATGAAATAAATAAATTACATACAAAATAATGAAATATAATTTAATTATTAAATGCATCATTAAATCATTAAATATACAATCAAATTGATCAAATCCACAATTAAATTATTTCATCAATGATTTATTTATTTATTTTATTTGTTTGTTAATTGTGTATTTAATAATTTAATTGTATACTTAATGCATTTTACTATTAAATGATAGATTTAATTGTTATGTATGTACTATTCATTTACATGTATTTCATTTTGTCACAGTCCGTCCTCCGTACAACAGAAGTTGGCTTGAAACGCAGCAGTCAAGCCAAGTCAAGTCAGATTTATGTGAAGGCTACCTATAGGACGGATCTGGTTGGCAGGGCATAGACTGAAGTCCTATGGTGGACAAAACATTTCTCGCTTAAACAGACTAGTCCAGCTGACATGATCTAACCTTTTTTGTTGTTATCTACCTGGATGATTGAGCTCACAACCCTTTTTAAAAAATATGTTTAAGTAACGTAAAGAAACTCCATCAATTGGGCTGCAGTAACGCTTTAAAGCACACATGAAGGAAAAAGGCCCCTGCTCTCCCAAGCTCATGTTGTTTATTGTGAAACAATCTAAAACTAATAGACCTTACTGATTCATTTGAAAAGATTTATACATTTGCATTTCATTAACTCATGTTTACTGGAACTTGAATGATTAGATTGGTGTGAGCTGTGTAGTTGGGATTAGATTTTTGCAAGATTAGAGAAAACTAAACTTTTTAACTAAATTCATCTAATTTAATTCTAATGTACAGTTTAGTTTAGAGTGTGTGCATATTTGTACATTTGAGTGTTCACATTCACACTGTTAAATAATATTTTGACTCTGGTACTTCTATTAGCCAAATAATTGATTTACCATAATTGTTAGCTTTTAGAACATTGATAAAACTCTTGTTACAAAAACAAATACTGATTTTATGTACATTTGTTGCAACTAAAAATGTAACAATTATGTAGTAATTTAACTAACTGCAAAATTTTGTTTGATTGAAAACTTTTAGTTTATTTTTTTCTGGCCCTA
The DNA here is from genome assembly GCA_031762315.1 of Hypsolebias antenori. Lineage (NCBI taxonomy): Eukaryota > Metazoa > Chordata > Actinopteri > Cyprinodontiformes > Rivulidae > Hypsolebias > Hypsolebias antenori. The sequence goes on along the minus strand of JARVGS010001792.1, from coordinate 18,357,829 downwards.
TTTAATCTCCATCCATCATCCATCCATACATCCATCCATACATCCATCCTTATGAGTGATATTTTATCTTGTGATATAGTGAAACTCCACAATTTTTTATTTTATTTTATTTTACTCGCTCTCATAGAAAGAAGGTAAAAATGGCTCCAAGCTCAAAGGGGCAGGAGAAGCCTGAATGTTCATAACAACATCGGTTGTCTTGATGATATCTGTTTGAAAAGAGTGAGCGTTTCTTCTTGGTCAAACACCAGAAAGGGCCTCAAAACAATAACAAAAAAATCTACAAGTGCAGCCTTTAACCAGAATCAAAATAACTTCACAATTACCCGCCCACCACCACCAAAATGTCACTAAGCAAAAAAAAAAAAAAATGTATAAGTAATTGGCATAACTAGAATGGGACTCAAAATGACTCAATAACTCAAAATGTTTTCAAGAAAAAACAATGAAATAACTTAGAAATTGCAAATGCAGAAAACAGACCACATCACATCTGAGTCCTTCAGACAGGGTGTTGCTGTTTAGGAGGGTGTGGAGCCTTTTTAAAATCCTGTCCAGGGGCCTTGCACTACAATATTTAGCAGATGAAGTCAGTTTTTTCTCCATAACATTTATTTTTTTACAGCTGTGGGGGAAAAAAAAAAAAACAGTTGATGCTTAGAAAACGTTGTCAGAATAAATATATTTGTGTGATAAAGTACTGTAACTGATAACACTTTATTTTTACATTATGTACATTTATTTAATGTTGATCTTGTTAAAGAGCTCCCAGCTGCTGTGGGAGTATCTGGCATGCCGTTACAACATATAATCAAACCAAGAAGAGTTTAACGAAGCATGTCGTCAGGAGGTTGCTGATTCGAATCCTCTCACCGTTACGTCACAATTTTGGTGGAAAGGTGAAGCACACACACCTGCCTCCACACTCATTTGCTCCACTCTGGGCCGTGGAGCAAGACCCTTGTCCCCCCAGATTTGTTACTCTGAACACCCTGGATGGCAGCCCTCTGCTCCCTACAGAGGGACAGAGTAGCTCAGTGTGGTTGCATCAGGAAGGGCGTCTGGTGACTGGGAAGCTCAGTCCTCACCTCCTTCTACAGGTGTGCAGTGGAGAGCATCCTGTGCTCCAGCTTCAACGTGTGGCATGGAGGCTGCACAGCTGCAGAAAGAAAAGCTCTGCAGAGAGTGGTGAAAGCTGCACAAAAGTCTGTTGGAGTCAGCCTCCCCACCATCACAGACATCTACACCTCTAGATGCAGGAAGAGGGCTACCTGCATCATGAAGGACCCCACTCACCCAGCACACACATTTTTTGCCCCGCTCCCCTCAGGCAGAAGGTTTAGGAGCATTAAGTGTAGAACCACTAGACTGAGGAACAGTTAAGACTCATGAATCCCTAACGGGATAATCATTGTTAAAAAAAAAAAGTAAAAAAAAAAAAAAAAATCACTGTAATGTCACTTTAATTGGTGATTTGGGGGAGTGGTGGCGCAAAGGTTAGAGAAGATGGGCCTGTAATCGGAAAGTCGCCGGTTCAACTCCCAGTACCGTCAACATCAAAATGTGTGTGGAAAAGGTGAAACACCCACACCTGCCTCCACCGTCATTTGCCCCATTCTGGGCCCCTGAGCAAGGCCCTTAACCTCCACCCATCTGCTCCCTAAACATGTCTCTTGAAAATGAGTTCTCGTGACTCAATGAGACTACTTGTATAAAAAAAAGGGTAAATGAAAAAAAAAAGTTATGTGACTTATCTGTACTGCTTATTATCCGTGCTGCTGATCTCATGCTGCTGATTACCTCAAGCTGCTGTATTCATTCATACCCATCTGCTCACCACAGACTCATGTTCGGGCTGCTGTTCTTATGCCGTATCATTTTTACATTATTAGTGTTAGCGTATATCTTAGATCTTTTATATTTTATATCCTTATACATTGTTTCTTTTTACACTTTGTATTTTTGCTATTTTTGGGGTGTAACTGGGACCCTGAGTACATAATTTCGTTCCACCGCATGTACCACTTGTGATGTGAACGACAATAAAAGTGACTTGAACTTGAAGTGCCAAGTCTGAATATTATATGACATATTGGCCTGCCATACTCCAGTGACGCAAAGCGTACGTCATTGGGCGGTTTGTAAACGCGCTCCGCTCCTCCTCCTCTTTCTCCACACAGGCTGAGCGCTGACCGTCCGGGTGGAGTATTTTAGAACCAGCCGGCTGTAGCGTTCCTCCTCCACCTCCTTCCTCCTCCAGTGGGTCAGAAATGGCAGCGGTCAGGACTCTCAGGAAGCTGTGTCAACACGCCCGGTACCAGGTCTGTGAACTGCACACGTCGGCCTCGAGGTGAGTGGATCTGTCGCGAGCTCTGTCCCTCAGACCGATTTCACTTAGACACACAGTGAAGCGCCGCCGTCGATCGGATGAAAATATGAATAAAATCACGTCTCTGGGTTTATTTTGAGTTCTACCTCCGTTGTCGGGTTCATTTGTTGCTCACGGAGGAGGCTCGTCAGTTAGCTAAGCGGTTTCTTTCATTTGATTGTACTAAATGTCCGCAGTTGGTCGTGCTGCGGGGCGCCCCCTAGCGGCGTGCCGGTAGTATTACAGCAGCAGGAGGCTGATGAAATCGGGAACGGGGCTTGCACCCGATGTGGGGGACAGGTTTTCACAGATCATCATCAAGGTGTTGGTTTGCATGCAAGCAGACATTCACACTTATTCATTATAATAATTTCATATTTGATGGAGTTAATCCAACGAAAACAAGTACTGCGTGTGTGTCGTGCTGCAGAGGACGTGTCAGGAATTTAGTGTAAACTGAGATGCATGTAATTAGTGTGATGTTGCACACACTCCCAAATAAATTAAACCCCCTCGTGGTTCCTGCACATGATCTGCATGATCACAGTGGACAATGTCCAATATGTGGTGCATAAGGCGCATAATCATTAAAAGTGAATTAGCAATGCAAAAGTATTAAGAAATGTATAAATAATTAGATAAATTGAGTATAAAAACCCGTTTGTAATGCTCCCTTTTAAACTATTGGTTTAATTAATCAAGTTTTTCCCTTGGTAAACAACATTTTAGTTAAAATTGTGTGACTTTATCTAAAGTTTGCTGACACATTTTTCCTTGAGCGTATTTGACTGTCCCCGTACTCTCATCAAACACTTCTCCGTGGGGTTTAATTGGGTTTTGGCAGAAAAACAGAGGTTCTTACATCACAGACGATGGTTCATTAATCTTCAGTTATTGGCTGTCGCTTAATGTTTGGTGTTATATAATGTAAAACCTTGTAAATTTGGGAATAAACAGTTGGATATTATTGCATAAACATGCATTACGCTGATATTAGGAATATGATTCAGTCAAGTGGAGATGTGTCGCCTCTAATTTTAGAAACTAGAACTGGTTCTTCTCCAAGCTGCATGACTGAAAGTCAGAAAGCAGATTCTGATTTCAAAACTTCTGATAAATACAGATCACTTCCAAGTACCAAATGGGTTTTAGAGAAATATTGTAGAGACTGGTTACAGCTGAGGCTATATATTTTGTGCTTACCGTTTAGTTACTATAAAGTCACACTTCTCTGCTCTTCTCGATATGTTATCAACTCAGGCAGGAGGCGGTGGTCATCTCAGGGAGGAAACTGGCACGTCAGATTCGAGAAGACACCCGGGTCGATGTGGAGAAATGGGTTTTAGCCGGCAACAGTAGGCCACACCTGAGCGTGGTTCTTGTTGGAGAAGACCCAGCCAGTCACTCCTATGTTCTCAACAAGACTCGAGCCGCAGCTGACGTTGGTGAGTGGGGGAGAATATGCTCAAATGTGAAACTAGGATTTCAGATTTGACTTGTAGTTCAAAAGATCAAGCTCTGAATGCTCTGGAGCTCTTTGTGTCTTGTTGGCTAAAATGCACTTAAGACATAACATCTAAACAAGAAACAGATGTAATTTATGTTCATCATCATCATAATGTGACGAGCTACAAGGATAATTTAATCTAAATGTTGGTGGAAGATTATAGCTGTGTTAACTTAAGATAACTTTAAAAATATGGATCGTACTTCATAATCGACAGTTAAAAGGTTGTTGGTTGTCCTGCTTGGGTGGTGTTATTCTTTATTTTTTTACTTAAAGCTGGTGAATATTGGGGCCAACAAGAAGCTTCAGCAGCATTTTAAAATAACCTAATTTATTTTGTGTGTTTAATGTTTTCTCACCTTGAACTCTTACAGGAATCTCAAGTGAGACGATTCTCAAACACTCGGACATCAGCGAGGAGGAGTTACTGGACTTAATCTACAAACTCAATGCGGATCACCGCGTCAACGGCCTGCTGGTCCAGCTCCCTCTGCCAGGTACATGAACATGGAAATGTCAGATGAGATTAGGTAATATGGTAAATCCCACTTGTGTTGGGATTATTTTGGGGGGAGGGTTCTAAGCCATGATGGAAAGCTTAGAATTCAGGTGAACCTAAAACTCTTTCTGTTGTTTTTTTATTTACTTTTGAGCTATTTTATGTCTATGTTGGTCTGTGTGTCCTCACTGTAACTCATCTTTATTTTCACCGTAGATCACATCGATGAGAGGACGATCTGTAATGCCATCGCTCCCGCCAAGGATGTAGACGGCTTCCATGTAGTTAACGTTGGCCGCATGTGCCTGGATCAGTCTACCATGCTTCCTGCCACACCCTGGGGAGTCTGGGAAATTATCAAACGCACAGGTAACAGGAGTTACCACTCACTGCAAATAACCCCAAATTAGAAATGCTATTAAATTAATCTATATTTGTATTTTTCAGGAATTCCTACTTTTGGAAAGAATGTACTAGTTGCAGGACGCTCCAAGAACGTGGGCATGCCCATCGCCATGTTGCTACACACAGACGGCCGACACGAGAGGCCTGGAGGTTGGTTAGTGTACATCTGTGTTCACATGTGAAATTACATTTAGGATAAAAGTTAAGTGTCTATACACTTCCTTCTGTTCTGCTTCAGGTGATGCCACAGTCACCATTACTCACCGTTACACTCCAAAGGAACAACTTTGCCAGCACACTAAAATGGCGGACATCATTGTGGCTGCTGCAGGTTTGTCTCTTTTCTTTTGTCTGAGGTGTTTATAATCTTCAGTTTTTGAGTGGAGTAAACTGTTTAACCACGGTACTTTTCTCTGGACTATCAGGGATTCCTAAGCTAATTACAGCAGACATGATCAAAGAGGGAGCAGCTGTGATCGACGTGGGAATAAACAGAGTTCAGGACCCCGTCACTGGAAAGAGCAAGCTGGTTGGAGATGTGGATTTTGAAGGTACAAGAAAGATGGAGTGGGATTGGTTTTCTGCTCTACATTTTCCTCTCTGCACTGTGTTTGTAACATGTGTTTTCTGTCCACATTCAGGCGTGAGGAAGAAGGCAGGATTCATCACCCCGGTCCCAGGGGGAGTTGGACCCATGACTGTAGCAATGCTCATGAAGAACACTGTCAAAGCTGCCAAGAATGTCCTGCAGATTCCTCCAGAGAGAATCCGTTTGGCTGCCGCATCCTAATGAACCAGAGCGTCCCCAGCTGCAGTGACTCATTCCACCCAACGACACCCCCTCCTATTTTTATTTTTTACCTTGGAGCGACTGCCCAAGCTCTTGCACACAAACTAGAAAGAGGAGAGCTCTGAGGCTCTCTTTCTGCTGACGACTTTCCGAGCGTCACGTCCAGCCATGTATAGTCTGTTACATCCACTCATGCAGCTGCATGTTCTTTGTAACAGTAATTCTCAGTTGTAATGTACTTCTTTGACATTGAAGTTTTTAAGAGTCTTGAGAGATTGTTTCTATTTATTGCTACAGAGACACATTTTAAACATGAATGCAGTGATTATTTATAACTAACATATGAGCAGTTAAAGCAGAGTGACTGAATCTTGTTTGATTCTTTGTTAGTACTGAAAGTGTTAAGGGCTAACATCATCAGGAAAAGGATGTTTATCAATATACAAGCTTTAAAGATTCACTAATGCCTTTGCAGAACATTTTAAATGAATACAAGTATCTTCTCACATTGTTGCTTTCTATGCAGTCAGAAAATAAGATGGGGTAATTATATAAATAGAAATAATATAACAGAATTGTATTTTTCACAGGAAAAACAGAATCTGTTGACACCTGACAGACTGACCTTTTCAGGTTGTTTTTTATTTTACAGCCCTTTTTATTATTATTAATTTGATCAATTTTAGTCCTTTGTAAGGTGAGAAATACTACAGCTCTTTGTTCTTAAACACTGAATTTGTTGGATTTGTTTGAATCTTTTTTCAGCGTAAAGTTTATTTGATCTGTTTATGTTTGGACATTCATTGCTGTTCTGACAAAGCAACTAAAAAGTAAAAAAAAAAACTAAGAATTAAAGAACTTTTAAAAAAATATATATACCAGTAAGCATGTCAATTCTTCTAAAAAAACCACATAGAAATTAGCTGCATCATCAATAGTTTTAGGAAGTTTTGTGTTCTGCAGACATTGGATAAAGTGAGCAGACAGGGTAATGGGACCAGTAGAAATGCATGAAATATATATCCCCTGTGTATATTTACTTTAACTGACGGCTCAAAAACAAAAGTACAAAAAAGAAGAAACTGGAAATATAAGCTGCAGGGGTCTCTTGAACGAGAAATGCATGAAATGCACTTTGTTAGGAGACAAGAGAACTGCAAAACTTATCAAATAAAACCAACTGGAGTCATTTTCTTTCTAAAAAAAATGCATATGGTTACTTAGTAACACACTAAATGATAAAACAAATATTACTTTAATTTCTAAACTCTTGGAGCTTTGATTTATCCTATCAAATGAGACATACCAGCTCCTTTTTCCACTAAATAAAATTTGTCTAGAGCAGCAAAGCATATTTGAAACATTTTATTAATTTCCTTGTTAATTCTGATCAAGGCTGCAGAAGAGCTGCTTTGGACCCAGAGCTGCAGATTACAGTTTACCACCACTGTACTTAAATACACTCCTTTGTCTGAAACTAAATTACAGTTTATAGCCTGTGAAGTAATGCTAACCTGGTAGCCAAGATTAATTTAACTGCTCAAGTTGGGTAATCCAGAAGAAATGCTGTAATTTAACTGAAGCACAGCTTTAAAAATGCTTGGTTGGGAGTCAAGTGGAAGAGAATTTGGAGAAGTGGAGGTATGCACTTGAAAGAAGAAAGTCAGCTGTAGTAAGACAGAGTACCGGTATGTGTTTGTGAATGAGATGGAGACGGGAGGACAAGGAGCAGAGGTCAAAAAGGTGCAGAGCTTCAAGGGTCTGCTGTCCAGGAAAATGAGTGTGGTAAAGAGCTGAAAAAGAGAGGCCAGGCAGGATGGAGAGAAGTTTCAGGAGTGATTTGCAACAAAAAGTGTCAGCAAAAGTCAAAGGAAAAGTTTACAGCAGTGAGACCAGCTGTGTTGTATGGTCTGGAGAGGCATTGCCAAAAACAGAATTGGACGTAGCAGAAATGAAGATGTTGAGGTTCTTCTTAGGAGTGACAAGGATGGATAAGATCAGGAATGAGATCATCAGAGGTAC
>JARVGS010001792.1:18331054-18344842 GCA_031762315.1 Hypsolebias antenori | reverse complement strand
TGCCATGTGCTTTCGGTTTCGAGTTACGGCCGAAAATCCGGACTTACGGCGCCATGTGGCCGGCGTTTCGAATTACGGCGGTATCGACCTACGAACGGTTCTTAGGTCCGGAACTCGTTCGTAACTCGAGGACTACCTGTATTACAATAAAAAATTAAATGTTCAAAATCCATTGGTCTCTATAAAAGTTGTGTGGTTGTGACATAATCATAAACAAATTAATTTAACTTTAATCATATTTATGTGAAACTCATTACACTATTATCTGCCCAAGGCAAATAAAATACATTTTTATTTGAACATGACACGATCTGTTTAAATTTCCAGTTCATTTCTAAAAATTTCCTTGAAAAGTATATATGTGTGTGTGTGTGTGTGTGTGTGTGTGTGTGTGTGTATTGAGGAGCTTTAACAGAATGAGTTTCCTTCATAGACCTGGTTTTTATTACTGAAATAGTTCAGTAATCTGCAGTACAGTACTTTGTCCTTAATTAAAGTATATGTGCTGTAATGCTGGAATAAAAACAACAAAAGCATCGCCACAGAAATAAGCCATCTGTAACATTACACACCGTTATCAGGTCGGTGCCACTTTATTGTGAGAAATCTCCATTTGGTGAAAATGTGCACCTGTGTCTTGGGCGGCGCCAACATCTGGACATCAAATCTCTGCAGTTTGACTCTGTGGATGTGCCAGTTCGACTGATTGTCAGTGCACGGAGGCGTTTTCTTAACGGCCTGTTTGATCTGGAGGTGCTGCTGAGTAATATTGCACATTTTCCCTTTACATTTGCGCCAATATTGGTCCACTGTAGTCAGCTTTTAGCATGCCTGTTAGAGGGGACAAATAATCGTTTGATAATTAAAAAAAATAATAATTAAAATCACCCAATTTGACCAGTTTTAAAAATAAATGGCTAACATAATAAAGTGAGTCTCTGCTCAGCTTTCCTAACTTCAAAAATATACAGAATTTACAAATTCCACATTCCTGTAAAGGCGCAACGTAAAGAAAGACAGCAATCTATGGAGGATATTTAGGAGCACATTCAATGCCTCATTTACAGCTCAGTAAATTACCAGAAAGAAGTCAAAATATCAAATTTCCAAAATGTCTAATATCAAACATATAATATTTGACACAAGTCCTGTTACAACCCGGGTGATCTGAAAGGAAAGAATAAAAAATACAATACTGTGCCAGGCAAAAAACGTCTAAATTTTGGCTGCCGCAACTTAAGTTTGAAGAGAAAAACACGACATAACAAAAGTAATCTCAAAACACTTTTTTGTTCACAAAGATCGATGCATTTTAAAATAGCTATAGTCTTAAATAGCAATAAGCTTTATCAATATTCAACAAAATATATCCTGAATGAGTTGGTGTTCACCCCCCATAGTAAAGAAGACCCTTTAAAATGGTCTTCACTGGACCAGATACCAGATCTGCTCTGTAATATAATAATTATTTACAAGCCTCGGTCAGGCATTTACCTACATACTTACACAATCAATTATTTTTACATATGAGACCTCAGCAGTTTCCACTCTGCTCCATCTATACTGTTCACTTTGGCACCTCAACTGTACAGTAATAGGCATTTATCTTATAGTTGAGTCATACATTAGGTGGTAAAATGCTATTAAAGACCATTTCAGCTGCAATAATAGTTAAAGGGTCAGTTCAGACTTTCCTTCATGTCATGTACGATAGCGCCTTTGTGTCGCAGAGTTTCAAACAGGTCCAGAAAAGTTTGAATTTAAACTCAATAGCTTGTGTTTGCTATTGGCAAAGTTTAGAGAATCTTACAAATCAGCTGAAAGATTACAACAATCACTCTTTTGGTTAAAAAGAAGGAAAGAAAGTGCTCAGTCCAGAATCACTCGACTCTCGTAAAGTTAGTCTCTGTTGCCGTTGTGCTTGCACTGTAATATTCAGAGTGTTTAACACTTGTACGTGTTAACTGCAGATTACAGCATGGAGGTGAATATTGTGTGACTGGTCTCTGATCTAAAAGCTGTGGAGGAGAGCAGACCTTATTTTCAAGACTGTAAAATATTCACTAAACAGAAAAAAACAAAACAGTCTGGACGTCTACAGTAGATTATTTTCTAGTTGTGTACATGATTCAGACCAGAGGGACGGGTCCTGAAGCATCTTGTTTTTAACGTGAATTCACAGCCTGTCCTTCAATATTTCTGTTGAATGAAACTGGTCCTAGTTTTATAAGGAGTGGTGTGCAGCACCAGATTTTCTTGTGGTATTAACATTGTTGGTGCAAATCTGCAGTTTTTCACTCTTTGCATTTATCTTGAAGCCATGTGTTTCATTCCCAGCCCTGCATTTGTTGAGTCCCTTCCATCAGAAATTCTCAGATTGTCTTTAAAATCTCATTTGGGGCTAAAAAGCGCAGGTTCCAGCTTGGTGCTGCTGCTGCGGCCCCAGCAGCTCGCGGTGATGCTCATGCTGCGCTGAGCTGCTCCCTGACCGTGGCAGTGAACGCGCTCCAGACGCTCGCGCTCCAGACGCTCGCTGTCTGATTGGCTCTGCGTGCGCTCGGGCTTGTTGTGGACGTTGCCTGTCGGGGAGCTGGGGGCTGGTTGTGAGGAGATGGTGCGCAACAGGTGGTTCCGTTTTCTCAGGAAGTCGCTGTTCGCACCTAAGCCAAAGCTTCCCTTACGTAGGACCATGCGTGCGCTGCTGGACTTGGCTGGCCGAGAGCGGTGGTTGTACTCCAGCTGCGAAAGATGAGCTGCATATCCCTCTATGATGAACTGAGGAGGAGATCAGAGTTTAGCAACATCTCAAGAAGTAACCATTATGAGGCTGCAGGGGTGAGAACACAACCGAGATGTTCTTAAAATGAAAAACAGCCTCTCAATGAACTCTACCTGGCACTGGCTCTGCATCTTCTTGGAGGGTCTGCCGACGATGTAGATTTGAGAAGGAGGAAGGCCGATTGACGTGTAGACAGAGATATCTTTGGTTGATCCATATCCAGCAAAAATCTTCATGTTTGCCTGAGACAAACCAGATCACAAAGGAAAGTAGATCTTTGTTACAAATTAGAGAAACACATTTTTAACGTATTGATGTCAGCACTTTTGTTTTCTTAAATAAATGGCATATGATTGAAAAATGCTACACAAAACAGCACTGTGCAAAAGTTTTGAGTCATACCTCATGTCTTTAATTTTGCTTCCAGTGAGCCGAACTTTCAAAGTATTTTTTTTTTTAATCAATCAGGGCTTCTGAATGTCTTTGTTTTATTTATTTTTTAAATCTTTGGCTGTTTTGTCACTTATTTCAGCCCAGCATCAGTCAGAGGAAATATCTTTTTAAGTTATCTCTGACCTTTTAGTATTTTAGGCATGAAGAATTTTAAATAGAATAAAAAATTTTTAAAATACTTTCAGAAAGCCTGGAGAACTGTTGGTCAACACTACTTGGAAAGATTAGAAGGAGGTCTAGCTTTTTGAAATCACAGCATAGGTGGTTTAAAACATTTGCACAGTACATTTAACCCCCAGACTCCCTTTTCACCCAGTCTGACCTCTGTCAGGGTCTTGAGGAAGTTAGCCTTGTGTCGGAGTGGGTCGTGGACTAGGCCATCGCAGAAGGAGACAATGCCGTGCGGGAAGTTGTGCTGAGACAACCAAGCCACCACCCGCTGCTTCTGCATGTCTGGACGTCCGGTCACGTAAATGATCAAATAACCCAAATCCTGCCAGTGTCTGAGACGGGACCGTGCAAAGACAGAACACACAGGTGAACTTCAGTCTGAGAAGAAATCTTGTGGTAAAATGAATGAGAGAGGTGCAGCTGAATACCTGACCACGTCCACAGCTCCTGCTCGCACTTTGGGATCACTGCCCATGATCGACACGCTGGCAGCAAACGAACCGTCGATGCTAAAAACTACGAACTCTGTACCATGTGGAACAACAGTCAGGTAGCTGTCTGCAAATGTGTGGTCACCTCTAAAAAAAAAATAAAAAAAACCAAATTAGAAAATAGAGCCACAAAATATATCTCTTGAGACAAAAATAAAATATTGTGGGGGGGGGGGGGGGAGCCAGGGTTTTATTTAAAGCTTATGTCACCTGACGACCATTTTCACAGGATAAACTCCGATGCCCAGGCGCTTGTCCTCCGAGATGTTAAAAGACACCCGACCGCTGCTGTTGGTCACCTCGGTGCTGAAGTACACCCATTCTCCTGATGGAGGCTGCGTCATGATGTGGAGGTCGACCTGTGTGCAATCACAGAAACATACAAACACTTTGAGTAACTCAGAAAGCACAAACACAGAAGACACGAGTTCCTGACGTTAGGCTGTTGGTGTCTACCTTCTCCCCGGCTAAAGTCACCATGTCCAGAGGGCCATACATGAAGCGACCCGTTATGACCTGTAGCTCGCCCTCAGTAAACACGGCGTCGTTCACACGGTGGTTGGCCGTCACATTCTGTCAAACAAGTTTAAAACATGTTGAGGGTGGTTTGTCTAATCTATAGTTTACTTAGAAAACCAAAGATCATGGCACAATTTCAACACTTCTATTGAAACTAGGGATACACAATATTGGATTTTTGGCTGATGTTAAAATTTATTTGGACAATAACCGATATCAATATTTTGTTTCCTCGACCTACTTACAGAGACTACATAGCTTTCTCTGCTGTGGAATTAAAATACAGTACTACATTATCCTGCATGGTTTTGTCAGTGTGGCCTGCTGCCAAATGCAGATGCCAAAAAGGTCTGAAAATGATTACCACTTCAACTTGGATTATGTTTAATGTCAAATTTATTCAAGATATTTACTCTCTCTAACACAATGACAACACTCGAACAGTGTAAATTTTCACAAATATAAACTCAACGACGTGTGATGCCATAACATTGTGCTGGCGCTGCAGGCATCCTTGTCACTGGGTTGTCATAAAAAACAGTGCTTTAAATATATATATACATATACATATATATATATATATATATATATATATATGAACAGCACCTTTTGTATCGGTGAGTTATTTTGATGGAATGGCAGATGTCTGATATTTAACTTTATCGCTAATATCGGCCGACACCGTTACCATGCCGATGATATTGTGCAGCCGTAATGAAAATGTTTCTACAGTAGCAGAACGAGCAACTTGAAACTGGCTGCTTGTTCTAATTTCAGACCTACCCTGATCTTGACGTGAGTCCTCTTACGGAGCCACTTTTCTCGAGGTTTAGAGGGGGTGAATTCAGACACTTCCTTCCCATCGAGCTCCAGGATGCTCGAGTTTTCATGCCTCATGACCTAAAAGGTGAGAGTTCACTGAGTCATCCCGTTTAAAAATAACAAACCTCAAAGGCAACAGGCTGCATATGAACAGGGGGAAATTTTGTTAGGCTCACTCACCTGCCTCAGTAGAAAAGACACAACATCGGTGGATTCCCAGTACGATGCGTGAAAGAGGTGCGGCAAGGCAACAGTGGGGAAAGCGGTCAGAGCATCGGGGCAGTACAGGGCAAAGTCTAGCCGCTTTGTGCCCCACCAACGTGCTGCAACTGCAAATGGGAACGGATTTAATAGAATGAAGATGTATAAAATGAAACAGTGGGAATCAGTGTGAGGTACATGATGAAGGTGCAACGGCCTTGAAACTAAAAACCAAACAAAGTTACATTTAATCTGTCATCAAAATCATCACCACTTCCAGCAGTCCTTCAGCTGCAGGTTGGAAAGAAAAGCGTTTATAAACTCTGCTATCAGAAAAATCATGCACTGAATTAAAGAAGAAGTCATTAGAACTAAGATGTGATTTTACAAGCAGCTACTGTGTTAACTGAGGTTAGTGTGGAGATTAAAAAAAGAAGATAGTTTTAAACCAGAGTGCCAGACCTTATGCCCGCTCAGTGAAAGTGACTGTACTTGAATTCTTGTGAAGTAATTTAGTAAAAGAATTCAAGGAGGAGAAGAAGAGGCTTCCTGGAAGTGCAGCATTGGGCTTTGGATAGTGTAGAACAGCACACAGAAAACACCGGAAGCCTCGCTGTGATTTTCCCACTCCTGAGAAAGATACCTTGCTCAACTTCAGCCTGGGAGTCCAGTGAGACCAGATCAGATATAGCACAGTCCAGCAATGCTGACGGGACGTTCTCGTACTGGGAGGTGGGACTTAGACTTTCACTAGAGTCTGCCTCAGCATCCAGCTCGATAACTAAATCTGCATCAGAAGATCCTTCAGCCAGGCCCACCTCTGGTTTTTTTTTGGCCTTAGGAGGACTTTTCAAGAAGAATTTGTTTTGTGATGACAGGGCAAGTTGGGACAAAAGACTGGAAATTCTGGTTTGCTTAATCTGGTCTGATTTAGCTATAGGGGGGGAGAAAGAGAAAACCACATAATAAAATGTATGTATTTTCATAAGCAAAATATGTTTTACAGTTTAAACAGTTTGCAGAGTGATGCTGAGATGCATCCAGATGCAACAGGCTCCTTTGTAAAGAACTGAATGGCTAAAGTGAAAAATTAATTGTTAGTAATGAAGTACGATAACAAAACGAGCTGATGCTGTTGAAGATCTTCTTGTGTTAAAGCAAAATTAAACCTTAAGTGATTTTGTACATATCAGTGCTCAAATCCATGGTGCAAGATACAATTAAACATTCTGGTAACAAAAATGTAAAAGTGAAGGTGGGGAGGGACTTTGGTGGACAATTAAACAAAAAAGAAAACAGTGCTGATTATCTCAACAAACATTGTAGTAGGTGGTGGACAATGCAGAAATGGCTTGGGGAGGACAGACGGTGTCCACATGCATTGAAACATTAGATAAATGCAGCACTCAGTCATTGCATTTACGTGTTAGACAGTGGATATAAGACAGACAGTGGAAAGTGGCTCTAAGCTTGCTCTTCTGTAGAACTTGACATTAATCAGCTCATAAATTATGACAAAAATGAGCTGACCACCCTGCACCCTTACAAGAAACAGGAAGAGTATTCATGTGTGCCTGTTTGACCACACTGATCTAGATGAACTGCAGGGTGTGTGTAGAGTCGGAGCAACGGAGGTCGAGAGAGAGAACGGGAGAAACAGATGGTGATTCCCAAAGTGTGGAAAAGAAACAAGGCTGAGAAACAGAGCAAAGTGGGCCTGAGAGCAAGAGAAAGTGGGAAATTACTGAGCGCAGAGGTTGTGTGAGTGGACGGAAGAGAAAGAGGCTGGTTGGTAGCAAAAACACTTACTGTTGGCTATGTTGGTGGCAGTGAAACTGTCTGCCATTCCTGAGACCTGGCTGGCAATGCTGACCTCACTGGCCCTCCGCTGGCCCCGGGAGAGGGGCCCCGTTATAGGGGATGAGGGGTACGAACTGTCCATGAAGACACCACCATGAGACTGAACAACATCTGCTATTGAGCCCAAACAAGGAAATCCCATTAGACAGAGACACAGGTACGGTAAGACACAGTGATGGGTGGGAGGGGAAGGGGTGGGTGACAGCAAGCATCATGGTTCCAGAGGACACGTGAAACCACAAGGAGGCTACATGCTGGCCACGGACAGATTTCTTTACCTGACCTACAAAAAAAAAATTTGTCGATTTGAGTTTTACTATGTAAGACTTCCTTCCAATATTTTGTCCAAAAATCCTTTGACTTAATACATAGACCTGAAGGCTGTCTAAAATCAAATGACCTCTGACCACTGAGAAAGCACAAGCTACAGTTAAACAGGATAGAAACATTGAGCTTCATGCTCACTGTGTAAATGCAGCACATGTGCACATTAAAACAGCTCTCTCTCAGAAATACCCTCTGTCAGTCAGCATCTATAATTTGAAGTCACAGAGCTGATGCAGATGAAACCTGGCTCAAATAGCACAACACAAACACTTGTAGCCTCCAAACACCGAACGTGACGTTAACACGTAATATTGCCAAAAGAACGCTTAGTCACAACAGCTTCTCAAATTTTTAAGTTCTGCATTTCCATTGCATTAGTTACATTTTGTTTTCTTTTTTCCTATTTCAATTAGTTTTCAGTTAGTATTTTAAATTAAAATATTAAATGAACCAAAATTCATGCCATTAAAAGACCTGTTTTGTTTAGTAGAAAGAACAGGATGCTACCTGGAAATGTAAACTGTGCACAAAAATTAAATAAATTTGTGTTCAGTTGATTATTTATTTGTTATAACAATGCTCCTTGACAATAAGTCTGACTTATTCTGCTATTGGCTCTTGTATACAGAGTCTTGCAGGCCAGGTGTTGACAATCAGATGCCTGATGATCAAAGATGACCTCCAGAATTTGCGAGTGTAGAGAAAGGAATGGCTTGAGCGTGCTGTTTATTCCAGCGCGACCAAAACGCCCACGCTAGCTGACTTACAATAAATACTGATTAAAGAATGGAACGCCATCCCACAGCAGTGTGTGTTCAAGCTGATGAATGGCATGAAGAGGACGTGCCTGTAGCTTGAGGCTGTGTAAGGTTCTTCCGCATGCTACTGTTTGTTAACTGAATAATATGTCTTGTTTCTTCAGACTTTAATCATCTAATCCAATAAACAACTCAGAACAAGAGTCAGTAGTAAAATAAGTTGTTTTGCATTAGCACAGCAGCTTTGGCAAGATTTTCATGAGCGCCACCAACAAACACATTTCACTAACAAATGTGGCACTATTTATGAATTGGCTTTCCAACAGAGTAAGATTTATTGCCAAGAAGCACTGTTAGCACAAAGAACAAATAAAACTACACTAATACAAACTTCCTTAATTTTGGTGCTGTTTGGACATTCAGTAATTCAACAGGTTTTATTAATGAGAAACACGATTTCCCTTCCTGAGTCTAACAGCAGCAATGGTAATACTCAAAAAGAACAAATATATACATTATATGTATATATTTATTTTATTTGAGCAGCTTGGACAGACAAGGGAAAGAAGGATGAGCAAAGAAATAAAGGACTGGGGTTGAATGAGGGTCAGGAATGATGGAGGTTAACGGGAGAGGCTACACACACTCCATAGCGACGGGTGTGGCTTTGAGGGAGCTCTCCTGCCAGTTTAGCACAGGAACAGGAATGCAGGTCTCACTGATGGTCTCCTGACAGCGGAAGGACAGGGGGGGTCCGCTATCAAGTAGCAGCTGAGCGTTGCTCTGGACTGTCTCCACTACAGAGGGAGGTGAGGGGCAGGGAGGGCAGAGGTCAGGGTGTGGTTTTAGAAGGGCCAGGTGTGCAGATATAGGGTCAGGAGGCCGAGAGAGGAAGAAAAGGAAAGAGGACAAGGAAGACACAAAAACATATGAAGCAAGAACAACTGAACATGAAACAAGAAAGAGTCAAGCCCTTAGCGGACCCCACTTTTGAAAAAAAAAAAAAAAAAAGATAAAAACTTGGCATAAACAGTCACATCACTACTTTATGATATCACAAAATGCTAGTTTTGTAATCTTTCATGTTTTACAATTACCTCTATTTGTTATTAAAACTTTACAACTGCTGAAATTGTTAAGTTTCTCAAGGATAACCTGAGGATAATCCCTGATTGCTCACTCAATTAAAGCTACTATTGTTAGCACTAGCCTCTTAAAAAACATGTTTTCTTGCTTGGATCATAATTTAATCTAGACAGAAGAAGAAACAACTAATATCAGTAGCTAGCTTGCTAATAAACGTCTTCTTTATCTTTACCAATGGTAGGTCAATCTTTGTATACAAAGGGTTGACTGAGGCCCAAAGGGTTACTCTGTTGAAACAAAAAAGCCCAAACAGAAACCAAAGGCAGGACTATGACCACATTCAGATGAATAAATTGCTTCACAGAAAACAATGAAGCACAAACAGTAGAAAAATGTATCATTTTTCTCTGTGGTTGAGCTCGGTGCACCACTAAGACAGGTACTGTATAAGTATGGTATGCATCAATGAAAAACAGAGCGGTACGTTCCAGTCAGTGTTTGAAGTGTTTGCCAATTTTGAACTTAAACGAAGAAATTAAAGTGACTTAAAAACAGAGAAATTTGCTTTTGTGTTGGTGCTGAATCCAAAAAGAAACACAGTAAGTCTAAATTGCATCACTTGATGGCTTCTGAGGTTTTCTTACGCCGCTGCTGCAAAGACTCACCCAGCAGGGCAGAGTTTCCATCTCCCAGAGGAAATCGTTGATAACGGGGTACACTGAAGGGAGGAAGAAGGTGAAATTTCCGCTCCAGCAGAGGCTCCAGACGGGAGGCAGAGGGATCAGCTGGGTGGAACAAGTTGTAGACCTGCTGGCATGCAGGCCTCAGCTGGGCCACTAGGGGGAGAAATAAAACCAAGAACGTGGGAAGTAAGTACCAGATGGATGGGGATGCTTAGCATCTGCAGCTTCTTTGTACAATTTAAAAAGGTGCCCAGGTAATAACAACAAGATGCAATTCCAGATAATATGTTTATGAGAGTTTGAGGCAAACCATTTAGCATTATTTCACTTCTCAGCAAAGGCAGTGACTGATATTACAGAACATTGGAAAAACAATTTCTCTGCATAAAAAAGCTCACCATCCAACATTGGGATCACGGTCTTCCTCAGAGCCAGTACCAAGCCCAGCGGAGAACCGAAGAGGAAAAAATCTGACACCTCGAAGTCAAACTTCCCAAGAGAGGATCCATCCAACATGGTGCTACTGCTCGATCTGCGAGAGGCCGCATCGTTCCGCAAGACACTGGAATGCAAGCTGGAAGAAGAATAAAACGACCAAGCTTCAACTGAGAGCCTCGTGAAAGAAAACATATCATCTTAGGATGTTTTATCAACCCACGTGCAACAGACCTGGACAAAAAAGCCTGGTGTTGTTTAATTGTGTCCAGTTCGTAGGTGGAGGAGTCACTTCTCTTGCGCGGCAGCTGTCTCTTGGTCTCATCACCTGTACTGGTGCGAGGAATATCAATGTTACTGCGACTCAGGTGGCGGCTGCCTTCCAACGTTGGGGACGATGATCCTTGTCCGCAGTTTATGATGATGCCGGGAGAGAGGAGGTCCTGGTCCTATCAATGGCAAATTAGAGAAAAGTGTTACAAAAATTCAAATGGACTTTTAAATTTGTTAACACAAAAACTGAATGTAGGTGCTTTTAAGGTGAGTGAAACAAGAAACGCTTTGCTTCTAACCTGCACACTGATGACACTGCCCCTTCGACTGCTGTTTTGGCTTTCATTTACCGTGGGACAGCTGTTGCACAGAGCATCAAACCCTAAAATTCCACCCACACAGTCCCCAATCAGGCATACCTGGAAAAGGCACGCATTATGAATAATGTGCACACAAAATAAATAAATAAAAAACACAGTGATTTATGAGAACTCAAATTCTGAGGGTTAAACAGCCGTTAAAGAATGAAAACTGACCTGGCCGGAGAAGGTGGCCCCGTTCAGAGACTTTATAAAATCAGCGTACACCTGGTTGGCTCGAACAATGACGGTGGCAACAGCATCCTGATACTGCGGAGATGAGGTGGCCAGAAGAGGCAGCGCTGCAAGTGGGATGTGGTCCTGACTGCTAGACAGACAGCTCTCATCATAGCTATAAGGGCTCAGGCTTTAAAAGAAAACAAATATTGAGAAAATTAGTTAAAAAGAAGCTCGGGTAAAACACAGGAAGATGAGGCGACCATTTAAGTCCATTAAGAAAACGGTTGCTGCAGCCAACAAACACGTGGCCTTAAACCTGCAGGGAGAGAAAAAAAATGTGTGCAAGCATTTTCTCTTACTTGGACACCAGAGAGAAGGCCTCGGCACAGATGGCAGGGCAGGGCACCAGGCGGATGGCGATGCGTCCCAGCGCAGCAGGGTAGTGAACACGCATGACTGTGTCAAAAGCTGTACTAATGGTGTTGACGTCGGCCTGCTTGCTGTTCTGGTCCCCGCCGCCTGTATCTAGGATGTTCCCTCCATGCAGAACCAGGATCAGCACGTGGATCTTGGAAGGCTGCAGACACTGCTGAGACGAGCTCTCCTGAGAAACAGCAGATTATGAAAAGCCCGAAGAGTGGAAACTTGTAGAAAGAGCCACTGGAGAATGTTTTGGTAGTTTGGTTTTATATTATGACTAAAAGCAGCATTTTTTTTTTTTTACTTACAAACAATAAAAAAACTTCTTGGTAATAAAAATCACTTTTAGTGATTTTATAGCTTTTTTTGAAGCTTGAAACACGTTTGTGTCGGGCTTTTTCAGACATGGATCACACAGCAGACTCCTGTTCACAACCATAGAGGGGCAGAGAACCATGCTTCTGGAGGATGTCACATGACACAGAATAATGTGTAGTTTTGTCTTCTGTGTCTGATCCAAAACTTCACATTGTCATAGAACCACCATATGTACACTCAATGCAATGACTGCCAGTACAAGCGAGTTGAACAGAGGGTAGTGAGGTTGAGGGGTACACACGGATTGGGGTTTGGGCAATGGCAACAGAAAGGGGAAAGGGTCAGTCAGTACTGTCCACATGGATCGGCTCTACCTGTGGGCCTCTTCTAGCCCACAGTGAACTGGGGCCGAATGGTTTACTTACTGACTGGTGCCTTGTTACCATGATGATGGGAATGGGAGAGCTATCGGCTTGGCCGCTAAGAGAGTCACGTATCTGAACACAAGAGGACAGAAAGGCTCAGGGACAGGCAGCCTTTCTTTTATCCTCCAAAGTTTAAAGTTTGTTAATCACTGTATTTTTTCTTGAACGAAGATTAGCAAAATCTTTGGGTTTATGGGAATTTTGGCAGTTAATCTTTTTTTTTTCCAGATATGGAACTGCATCAGCAGACGCTATTTTATATATACAGTTCATATATACTATTCGTAGTTGTATAGTTCGTATATGTAGATATCTGTACATGCATATACAAACGTGTCATA
This sequence comes from Hypsolebias antenori, assembly GCA_031762315.1. NCBI lineage: Eukaryota > Metazoa > Chordata > Actinopteri > Cyprinodontiformes > Rivulidae > Hypsolebias > Hypsolebias antenori. Next base: position 18,331,941 of record JARVGS010001792.1, on the reverse strand, counting down.
TATCTATGTGTATATAGGAACATTTGCACATTACTTCTTGTATCCACACAACAATTGCATCTTCTGTTTGAAACACCAAAGTCTATAAAATTCATGTACATTACGGTATGTACTCCTACACTGCTGTGGAGAAATGAAATGAAATTCTGTTCGATTACACATGGTGCACTGTACAATTTTGAATGACAATAAAGTTTAGAAAGTTTTAAAGTTAAGTTAAAGTTAGTTGGGACTGTTAAAAAAGAAACACATTTGACACACATACATACCTCATCTAGTCTGTCCTCACTTGCTCCTCTTTCATAATCCACAACCATTTCCTTAAAGGGTTCATCTAAAACAAAAACAAAAACCACACAAACACAAACAGTAAACATTAAGTTACAGGAGTTTATCCACGGTGAAGGGCCTGTGAGCAGTCGTCATCATACCAGGAGTGTCTTCGGTGTCTGCAGCTTCAATTTTGTCCATGAGGTCGTTTGAGTTCCATTTGGCAATTTCTTTTGGAAAAACCTCCTCACTATCTGAGAGATCCTCTGCAGAAAATAAATAAATAAATAAAGGTTAGCCAAACAATGATGTGCTTGCAAAGCTGCTGTTCGAGCAACAACACAATCAGCCTATATTGTTGTTTCCCAAGGTTGTAGTTAATTTTTACTCAAACGTTAAGAGTACAGTAAAAACAACAGTGTTTTTTGAAAGGCCCTTCCTCTTTTGTGGAACACCAGTTATTTTGGTGGACTTTACATGTGTATCAAGATAAGAACATTTAATGGCAAAGCAGAACACTTATGTTTTATGAAATCTTACATATAAACCATTAGGTAGACTCTCGGTGTTGGACTGTATATATATATATATATATATATATATATATATCTAAAGCT
>JARVGS010001792.1:18268438-18284312 GCA_031762315.1 Hypsolebias antenori | reverse complement strand
GATATTCAACCACATGTTTAGTCTTGTTTCGATTCCCCCCCACCCCCCCCCCAGTGACAGTAAATGTCACAATTTACTGTCTTGCAGGAATGTGTAGGTAAAGTGCAGTCGGTCCTTCAGTGTTTGCAGAGTCCAAGGAAGTCAAGATCTCCACTAAGTGACAATTCAAGCATGTTGATCCAGGAGGGAAAGGATTCTGACGCAGCCAATTCAGACTTGTCAAGGCTGAAGCCGGGTAGGCCTTAAATATACTGACTTCTCAGACAGGCCTCTTCATTGTTGTCTTAAAACTCACCTCTTTCCCTCGGCTTTTCTTTATTTTTACCTGATTTTAATTTTTTGTAGATTTTATTGTTTATTTTGGTTTTATGTCATGATTAAATTTAATATTGCGTGAGCCGTGTTTTAGTGCTGACTCTGTCTGCTGTTGTGTAAAGAGCTTTACAAGTAAAGTTGGATTGAATTGGACTTGAACTGACTCACCAGAATCTATGGGTTTGGTATTTCTGCTGTATAGAATCTTGCAGCTGACCTCTTTTCCACCGTATAGTCAGCAGATCCACTGAAGCATTCAAGTAGAATGACAGCAGTGTTCACTGAGATGTCTTATGACACAGTTTAACAGCATTTCGAAGGGCTCTCACTTTCTTAATTTGGGCTAAAGATTTTAAACAGGCTTATGTTTTGTTTCTGACTCGTTTTAGACATGACTGACAAAATTAAATCTGAGAGATGCGAGTCCAAAGAACAGAACCCTGAAGTGGCCTGTCAGAGCAGCGGGACAAGGCAGCAAGCCTTTGATCAGCCTAAGCAAAAAGAATCCTCCACACAACCAAATGTGAAATCTGTTACAAACACCCAAGTTCCAGCATCCAAACCTCAGAGTAAGACCAGAACAAAAAAGTGAGTTCACATAGATAAGCCTGCTGGAAATACTTGGCTGTAAACTTGTATTTTTCACAGCCAGTTGAACAATCACAATGTCTGTCTTTTCAGGAAGGAGAACAAAGCTCTTCAAAACAGAAAGCTCACGGATTATTTTCCCATCAGACGGAGTGGCAGAAAAACAAAAAACGACCTGAAGGTTTGTGTTAATTTGGTAGTAAGTTTAACTGAGTAAAACTGTCGTATTTCTGCTCATATGTTTCTGAATAACACAAACTACTGTCATCAGAGTGAAGAGCACAAGCACATAGATGACCTGATAAAGAATGGAACTGAAGAAGGGATGCAGGTATCATTTAAAGGATTTAAAATGTAACAATCGGACACAAAATGTGTGGAGGTCGGCTATAGGCACTGCTGAGATGTTTGCTGTAAAATAGGTAAACTGATCATCTGGTCATCTTTTCCAGATCTAGTAAACATTTGAATGTCAACAGGTCAAACACATAAAGGAAAAAGGACGAGGAGTATTTGCTGTTAAAGGTTTTACAAAGGGAGAGTTTGTTGTCGAGTACCATGGTGACCTGCTGGACCTGGCAGAGGCAAAAAAGAGAGAGGCCGAGTATTCAAAGGATCCTGAAACAGGCTGTTACATGTACTACTTTCAGTATCAAACTAAAACTTACTGGTAAGTGCCCAGTCTGCAGTATGGAGACAAATGTACAAGTGTACACAAATCATGAGTACACCATGTATGGGCAGAAACTTGGGCCATCAGAAACTGAATTTGAATTACTCAGACTGAATCTGTATTTGCGTAATTTGAAATTAAATCCATTGGTTTGAAACTGAATTTTGTTGTACTGAAAATTCAGTTTGACTATGGTACTTTCATTTCCAGTTCTATAATTCCAAAATTCAGTTTTTCTGTGTCCATATCAGGGTCCTTGAGAAAGCCATCAAGTAATAAACAGATTTTACATTACACGTCAGTGAAACTTCCTTTACGGTGTGTTTTGAGCTGAAGCAGTAACATGAACTTGTGTGTGCATGCTCCAGCTCAAAATACGCCATGAAGGAAGTTATTTTTCTTCTTTGGCTTTTATATAGCGGATTGCATCCAAATGAACCCCATGCCTACATTTCCATAAAGGAAGTTTCACTGACGTGAAGAGTTAATCTGTCAATCTGCATTTGATTACTCCGAGGCTTCCTCAAGGACCCGTATGTGTGACAAAAAACTGAATTTTGGAATTGAAATTTAATGAATGAACTGAAAATGAAAGTAGTTAAACTGAATTTTCAATACTGCACATCGAAATACAGTTTCAAATTAATTCAGCTTCAAACTATTCAGTTTTAATTTAGTGAAAGTCATTTTCAAACCAATGGATTTAATTTCAAATTACGCAAATGGATTCAGTCTGAGCAAGTCAAATTCAGTTTCTGCCCATAACCGTGCTCCACACGCACTGCTGGAATGTTTAGAGCTCACATCATAGTTTTGACCAGACTGTAAAAAAGATATATATATTTTTAATCTGTTTATAATTTTTAATCTGCACAAAACTATATTAAAGACATATTTATACATCCATAATCTTCACCCTTGGGATTATTAAAAGCTCATGAGTTTTTGAAACTCCTAATATTTTAATTGAGAAGCAACTGTTCGGTGCATCCCGTTATCTCTGTCAATTTAGTAAAAATTAAGTGCAACAGCTATGAGGAATTTTTTTGGTTTTCTTAGTTTTTTTTCACCAGTTTAATTGCATCAGCATGGATATTAAGTCATAACATCTTTAGCATTGCTACCATGACATCAAATCGGTCTCTATTTGATTATTTTAGCAAAGAAATAAAAGGCTTGGTAGAAATGAGTTCTGCTCAACGAATTTATTTTTCATAATGGCTTAATGTGCTTTAAAAGATTTTGTTCTTTACTATGAATGGTGACCGTGTTTTCTTCATGCATTAAAGCGTCGATGCTACGAAGGAGACGGGCCGCCTTGGAAGGCTGCTGAACCACAGTAAAGGTGGAAACTGTCAGACGAGGCTCCACGCCATCGATGGGACGCCTCACCTGATCTTGGTGGCTTCCAGAGACATCAAAGCAGACGAGGAGCTGCTCTATGATTACGGCGATCGGAGCAAAGACTCCATCTCTGCACACCCTTGGCTCAAATACTGAAACCCTAAATCACATTTAACATGAACTGAAGCCATCTGATGTAGATGTGGGCTTTACATAAAACAAGCCACACAGGAACAGTCTTAAAATGCTCGTTCTATGAACTAACGTTTGTTTCAGGTTAAGGAGAAAACTTCACCTAGTTGATTGTTTTCAAAATGTTTTCATTGGGCTTTTATACTTCGTAAATAGTAGCAGTTTGTGGAAGCTTGATAGCATTTTCTTTTTCTTTTCAGGTTTTGTTTTACTGTCAGTGTTCAGGGTAGAGGTACCTAAACATACCACTTACTTTATTGATGAGGCAGGGATTTTTAGTGTTAATACCCAATAATATATATATTTAATTGAAGAGGTAGAGAGGTAAAACATGCAACATATATTAAGACAGTGATGTCATTTTGCATCATCCAACAGTATGTGACCAATTGCAAGCTAATATTTTTTCTATTGTGACATGAAGTGTTAGGGTTTAAACTAATAGTTCATGTTTATTTTCATTACTGTTATGAAATCTTAGTTAGGCAGCTATTCATTTGATTTTTTTTTATGACAAAACTTGCAACATGTAAAAATAGAACCCTTGAAATATTTATTCCCAGAAATAAAACAAGTTTTCTGACATTTTGTGTAGATATACATACATTTTTTTTATGTGCCTAAAGAACTAATTGTTTGGTTATTCGACTTCATTTTGATTTTTTTTTTTTTTTTTTAAGGAAAACTTTTAAAATGAGCTCACTTTCAGTGAGAGTTAACCATCACAGAGATAATACTTTCCAGTTATCTTCAGCTTAATTTTTTTTTCATAATGTAGAGTTCAGTTATTTCAACTGTGTAATACTAAAAACAATCATATGCTAAAACTGCCGGTACAAAATATTGTTAGAACGACAAAAAAAAAAGGCATGTACAAAAACAATCATTACAAAAGTGTTTAAAATGTGCAGACAACTCCTACATCGTCCATTCTTCTGAAAACTTGTCCTCATTTTCGTCTGAATGAAAACCTATAAAATAAAAAGTCCAGAGTTAAGGTTGTCGGGTTCTTGAATGGGTGAACAAACAATGTGCACTCACAACTGAGTCACTGCGTGCTTATAATTACTGACAGCAGCAGTTTGGAGGAAAAAGACAATTTCCAGCCTCTTTATTTCCCTGACTCACTCTTCATCAGCATGACGCCGTCGGGTCATCAGACCAGCGTTAGTGGACTGGAGACGGGCTGTGAGGACTATCTTTACAAGCTTACTACATCAAGTGGCTGCAGCTTCTTAAAAACATTAACAAAATGAAACTTCTGCCCGAGACATTTGCAGCGACAGCTTGTTACTTACAGCTTTCCTATAGTTGTCTTCTCGTTTACTGAGGCTGGGCTGTCCTCTGTAGCTGCTGGCGGGTTCAGATCCACTTCCACCGTGGCTGGTTCAGCTTGTGGCAGAATCCCACTGCAGGAAAAAAAAAAAAAAAAAGTGGACTGAAAACGTTTTGTAGACCAATGTCAGACTGGTTCAGGCTTTGTAATGACAGCTGAACAGGCCTAATCTGTCAACACGTCGGGTCTTTGGTTTTGGTCATTTGACAAAGCAGCAACAGATGAAAAGTATTAAAATTGTGATTTATAACAAGTTAAACAGGCCAGTGTCTAAAGCTACTGTTTGATTTGTCTCTCCCACACGTACAAAGAATAAACATGTACAGTGTGTACATTCATTTCTAGCTGGAATTTGAACTACTGATATGAATTACAGAAGTTGCTTGCTCCATAACCAAGTGTTTCTTATGCTCTTACTGTAAATAAACAAGCTATTTAAAAAAAGTGCGGTTTTTTTTTTTTTAGGTTCTTTTAGATTTTCCAATGTCTAAACTTAAAGCAGAGGTGATGCATGCTTTTGCAGCAGTTGTATTTGATGTGTGAAATAACTTGCCTCCATCTTTAAAAAGCATAAAGTGATTTACTACGACCTAACTACCTCTTATACAGCTGAAGCTCCTCCTGGACCAGCATGAGCTGGGCCTTCAGCTGGTTCCTCTCCTGCAGCACCTCCTTCAGCTCCTGCATGGTGAAGCGCGGTCTGTTGGGGTCGGTCAGGTCCACCACCAGCTGATTCGGTCCTGCTGGTTGCTACACGTGGCAGAGCAGAAATGTCTCAGTCATGTCCACCTCCTTCTTAACACACAGCTTGGACTCACAGGACAACTCACTCTGCTCTGTCCGGAGGAGGACCCGTCCTTCATCATCCTGTCCAGCTCACTCTTCAGGTTGTCCCGCTCCATTTTCAGCTCCTCCAGAGACAAGTTGTATTTGTTTACCAAAGTTTCGAACATTTCCAGAACTCGGACTATCCTGAACTGCAAACCAGACACTTCCTCTCCCGTGCTGCTGATCTTCAACAAATCCCGTCCGATCACGTAGGAGATGTCGTAAACATCTTCGACCGTGAGCTCGAAGGCGTCCTTCTCGAACGCCAGAGCAGGCGACGAATCTTCACCGAACTCCATGGCGGAACTGTACGATTCCTTAAACAACTGAATGAAGCTGTTTTTATTTTCTCGTCAAGCGTGAACTTACTATGTTGAAAACAACGTTTCCTCTCTTCTGTAGACTTCGGCTCTGGTATTTTTCAGAACGAAGGTAACCAACTTCCAGCAGAGCTGCACTTCCTCCATCACTCACCCTCCAATGGTGAGGCTCAGCACAGTAGAGGAGGGCGAAGTATCCTAGCGACAGGTAAACGCAAAGATCGTCTACACGCGAAGAGAACTCACTCAGCACGCGCCAATCATAAACGCACATCCTGGATTTTGTCCGGAAAAGGAAGCAATCAATTTTTGGCTCGAGTGAAGCTCTTCTCTTTTTCTCACCGTCTTTCTCGACATGTGCAATAAACTTGTAAGAATCAGGTGAGGAAGCACGTGATTCATTATGATTATGGCCCTGTTTTGTTTTAATCAGATCTTGATGTAGAATTTTCAACTCTAAATAATGACTGTACTACCGGCAAGAAATATTAAAACCTTACTTTTGTCCTTATGACACATTTTGATCCGAAATGCTGCAGCCAGAGTTTTAATGAGTTGGAAAGAAAGATAGTCCAGTTATAGCTTCTCTCCATTGGCTCCCTGTCAGATTCAGAGTAGTATTCAAAATCTTACTTCTAGCACACAAAGCTCTCAACAACCTACCTCCATCGTACCGTATATTATATAACTTTGATCCATACTTTCCTAACAGAGTACTTTGCTCTCAGACTGCAGGTTTCCTTGTGGTTCCTAGTTTCCAAAAGTAGAACTGGAGGAAGAGCTTTCAATTATCAGGCTCCTCTCATTTAGAACCAATTTCCAGTTTCTGACTGACACCTTGACTACGTTTTAAAATTAGGCATCTTTACTTTTTCATAAATCCTATAGTTAGAGTCAGCTTGGGTTTCCTTTGCTATCCCTTAGTTATGCTGTTATAGGCTTAGACAGCTGGAGGACAATCTGACATTTCCTCATTGCTGCTGTCTGCAGTCCTCAGAAGTCTGTGTATTGACTAATAATAATAATTAATAAAATAAAATGTTGGCAAAAATGTCCCAATTTTAGTCTATCCTCCTCAGTTTTCTGTTCTGGTCTCATCTGTCTGCTCCAAATGGATTCAAACAGAATATCTCAACTACAGGTTCTGCTGCAGATATTCCTGCGTTTGAGCTCACGAGGTTAAATGTTAGTGGTCTCAGTGCACTAAAACCTGCTGAATGTGTCCACAGGGCAGAAAATCTGACGCCCCAAATAAAACTATTGGAGTTGGCTCTTTGGACCACTGGACATGTTCTTATCTGCTTGAAGAACGCAGGTTGCTGAATGGTAGCGCCCCGTTACAGTAAATAAGTTAAAAAAAAAAAAAAAAAACTGTGAATGAATCATTAAAATTAATTTCGAATTCCATTTGAAATCGTCAAAATTGTTGAAAAATACACAAAACAATACTGTACACAGCAAGCTCAGTAACAAACACACACACAAAATAAATCAAAAGTAGTAAAAAAAAAAAAACTTTATTGCATTATGAACAAACGTTAATTTACAGGTGTTACATATTTATTGCTGATTGAAAATACTCAGGCAGTTTTGTTGTACTGTTTGGCAATACAATATAATCCACCGCCAGAACCAGAAAATACATTTAACTTTCACAAGATAATTTCATAAACATAAACCATCTGATATGTCCAGTTCATTTGTCTTGAAGCAGCGCTTGACACATTATTTAAACCATTGTTAATAAACTGCTTAGCAGCTTAAAAACAAGAAAAGGTGACAAGATTATACTGTGAGATAATCTTGTCACACATTTTACAAACTAAAGTTAATTTAAAGCTGCTAAAATGACCACATCAAAGTAAAATGCATCATAAAAGTTGACACTGGTAACGATAATGTGTGTTTCACTTTGGCTTTAACTGTATAAACAACAGATACTTGATTAAAAAAAACACTGCTCTTAAACCAATTGCTGTAAATATGCGGGGGCAAAATATTTTGAGATGTCATCCAACAATAATAAAATCAAGGTCAAACAAAGGAAATAAGTCTTCTGATTGGCAATAATGTTGGATCGTCTGTGATCAAACCAGCAGCCACCATTGGCATTATGGCAGTAAAGATCCTGTCCAGAGGAAAATGGACAAAAGGGAAGAGGACAGATGGTTAGATACAGAAAATACATTTAGAGTTCACAAATAGCAATAAAAATTACAAGTTCTGTGCAAGTTATATATCAAAGCACTGAATCTTGTATATTCAACTTTCAATGTAAAAAAAATGGAAGTGCTCATTCAAATAGGTGTGCAAAGGCAGGTTAGTACTCACAATCGCCTTATTCCTGATTCAGGCTGATCAGCTGAAGTTGGTTGTGATGAAGGAGAAGCGCTTAAGGGGGGACTGATGTCATCCTCCAACTCCTCACTGAAGCAACAGATGGGGTGAGCGTCATTAAAGCCTTGTAAAACAGTGACACCTAGAGTCTGCGATCCATATTCTACCTTTTATAATATGCCAGCTCTTCTTGGAGCATGAAAACCTGGGCTTTGAGTTCGTTCCTCTCCTGCAGGACATCCTTTAGCTCCTGCAGGGTGAATCGAGGTTTATCTGACTCCTGCTCCAAGCAGTCTGTTTCTTCCTCTGGCTCTGGGTCAGCTGCTTTCCTCTGCAGTGAAAACACACATTCAGGAATCAGGACCATGAGTAACAAAGCAGTAACAATTTAATAGTGTTGATTAGGAAAATGATTTGTTCTGACTAAACTGTATAAATTCACTGCGTTTTCATTCAGACAACAAATAAAGTGACGTCTGACTACTGTAAACAGTCTGACAGCGTTATATACAGCAATGCTTTCAAGAGTGGGAGATTGAAAGTGGTTCTTACCTGCAAATGTGCTACCATCCTATCATCATCATCATCATCAGAGTTTCTCTCATTCTCTTTGTTTGCACACTTTGTCATAAGAGAAAGACTTCTGTCACACTCAAAGCACTTTGCCACGAAGCCAGGATCTTCTCTACATTCCACCCACACCGACTTTGTTTTGACAGAGTTGAGAGAGTCAGGAAGCGAAGCTGTTGTGGACTGGGTTTTGAACACAAAACTTCCAGTTGGGAACCATAAAAACGTGGTTTTAATTTAAACACAACAGTCGAGCCTCTTACTGTGATTAGTGGTGGTGAAGATGATGACATTCCAGGTCTTGAAAGAGGAAAGTCCTCCATCACAGCAGCTTTTCTTTCTAACTCCTTCTCCTGGAGCTCCTTCCTTAGCCTCGTGGCCTCCATCTGCAGAGCTCCATACTCCTGCTGCCGCGCTTGTGTTGCAGCCTCCAGCTCGGCTCGCTGCCGAATCAGTGTTTTACCCTGAGCCTCCATCACTCCAATCCTGTGAAGAAGGTCCTGATTGATTCTCATGAGTCGATGCTGCTGCATCTGGAGCTGTTGTCAAAAGAACACAATTCAAACAGATTCTGGACAAATATGGTATTTCTGGAGACTACAGAATATTTAAGGTGCTGTAACGTGGGCAAGTCAAAATCTTACAGCTTCAACATCCTCGTTTCTCAGCGCCAGCTCATGGTCTTTAGCCCTGATTTCATCTCTCTGTTTATCCACGACATCTCTCAGCTTCTTTGTCACTTGGCTGTCTCTTTCTGAAATTACTGCAAATAATAAAACAATAAATGAGATGCAAAATGAAAATCAATCTAAGTAAAAAGTTATGGTTTACAAAAACATTGGATTTCAAACTCAAGTTTTCAACCTGAATCTAGGTTTCCTGTTACACCATCAAAAAAGCAAATGCATCCATGTTGCATCTAAAATCACATTATGCTGTGAGCGTTTGTCTGGGTTTAACAAGTGATTAAGTCTGTGAGCTTCTTTGCTGCAGCCCTGACATTATATATAGCTGCATGAGGTTGGCACAAGAGATATATTTTGGTCTACTTTAAAAATAGTCACCCTTATGACGTCTCCTCACGACCTACTTTCTGAAATTGAAGTCACAATTGAGTTTTCACTGTGATAACTAAATGTACGTATGACACACCTGTGGCTTTTGTATTAGGATAAAAGTTTAGTTCTGAATCCCTTTCTACTAAAAACTACTAAATCAAACTATGATTCTTAAAGAGGATGCATGAAGAGTGGTAAATAAATTTATTTAAAATGGCAAACTAGGGGATCACCTGTCCTTAAGGTTTGAATTCTTTGGTTATTTTTGAATGTTACCGACATAATAAAGAGCATTTACAATGAGTTTATCCCAATAAGCAACATCCAATCTGCTTTAAAAGTCATGGCGATGACGCTGCAGCAGACTACCCACCCTCACGTTTTTGCTGTAGGTCCTCCTCGGTGATGGGAGACTCCTTCAGCGAGAGACTCACCAACAACCTCTTGTTATCTCCCTGAAGCTGAGTGATTTGAGACAGCAGGTCCTGGACTTCTCCCCTCCAAACATCCTCCACCTGCTCCAACTCCTAAGATACAAATACAGTAAATAAACAGGGGAAACATCAACACACACGTGTTTTTAATGCAACTTATTTGCATTATAAAGAAAAAAAACATAAGGGTGTAATGTTTTTTGTTTCCTCCAAAACACTCAATGTAGACTAGGGTTGTGTTGTGTTTAATAACTTTGCTTATTGTTGTGTAGCTTTTAAATGAGTCCCATGAGAAACACTGTACAGTAACTGGTTAAACAGGTTTAAAAAAAAACTGGATGACTGTTAATATGAATGTGGTTTTAAAGAGTTTATTTTTAATTTCCCAAACTTTGATCTTTGCACAGAGAAGTTATCACCGTAGAGTCTAAATGTTTTAAAGGATTTCCTTGAAGTCTAAATACTAGACACAACAAACAGACATTTTGACCTTCTGCTGCTTCCTCTCCTGCTCGTATCTGTCGCTCCTCTCCTGCCGCAGCCTGTCCAGCTCCCGCCGCAGCTCCTCTGCCTCCTGCGGGGCGGGTGCACGGCTCACCAGAACCTCCAGCAGCTCCAGAACCCGTACCACTCGGGGCACCACTCCGACCAGACACTCGCACCCAAACCTGTCAATGACCCGCTCGAACTCCTGCCCGAGCACCGCCGCTATGTCGTACACGTCCATGACCGTGAGCTCCGCCGCGGGTCTGTCGAGAGCTGCCGACATGACGCAGATTTCTGTCCGTCCCGTGCTTTTAATCGACACATTTAGCATTCAACATGTCTCCGTTACCTCTCACACTCTGAGTAGGGTAACATTGGTTGCGGAGAAAATGGCTCAGTGAAGCTAGCTACCTGAAGCGCCTTGAGAAAAACTTGTCAGTTTGTTGTTGACGGTTTGGACGTTCCCTCTGATGCTGTGTTTAGGTTCACACAAAAACTCGGAAATTGGAAACTCCATGCATTTATAAAGTCGCGACAAACCAACTCGGCTAATGATCAGCGGTCAACAATGTCTCGCTTCATTTTGACAAGCCAAACGTTTATTTTGACAAGCTAAACGTTAATTTTGTATGTGTTGTAGTGGACAAGCTAGTTAAAGTCAAAATAATATTAAAACAACCGCAACGCTTTTTATTTTAAAACAATTTTGTAAAATTGAAACATTTTTAGAGCACAGGCGGTCTGCGATTTGAAGATTTCAGTTTTACAAGCGCACGTGAAGACAGCATCCCAAAATTCTACTGCGCATGTCAAAATGTTGGGTATTTGATTACTGTACCACATGCTCATAATTTGGCTTTCAGTGCCACACCATAACAAGTTGCTTAGATTTACATATGCATTTATCACACTTCTGTGTGTTCTTACCATACTGTGTAGACAACCGCTGTACTGTATACTGTAGTGGAGTTGACTTTTTGTCTTAACTTTTCAAACAATAACTGATAAGTTTTAATCAAATTGTACCTAAAATAAAAGGTAAAAACAAAAACGACAGTGGAAAGTTAAATCAAACATTTATTTTGTCTTACATTTACACTTACAAGGAAAAAAAAACACCATCTTTACTAAAATATATTAACAGATCTGAGTATAAAGACATTTCACACAAAGGAAAAAAAAAGATGCAATGTAAGGCCTTATAAGGAAGGCTACTAGAGGCAAAAAAAAGGACTTTAAAACCTTGATATTGTTTATTAACCAACCCTACATTTTCATTTTTGTCATCCAAAAAGAAGCTTTTGATATCTAAGGGCACCTACAGCCAATGTTTTTGTGCAAGCATTTAATACATCTGTATGCTGTAAAATAATATCCTGGTTCTCAGTTAAAGGGACATTCAGTATAAATGCAGTGAGTTGCACCTTCCTACACAGGCTGTATAACTTTACAGATATTTTTAATGCATTTGTAAAAGTATATTTCAAGGCCTCCAAGATGAGCTTAAGTTAGAAAAGTAGCTATTTTGCACGCAAATACAAAGCTAGAGGTATATCAAACTTCTGCAGCAAAATGTGCACGTATGAGGAGTTTACCCCGTTTCCTTCACCACCATTACAACATAAAAGCAATACTGTACTGCCCAGTGTACATACATTATGAAAAAAGTGATTTGCTCAGCAACAAATGTTCAAAATAGTGTGCAAAAAGGCTGCCATATACATAAAACTGCTGACCTACAATATATGCTGTATGCATTTCTTGTCAGTATTAAATATTATATTCTAAGAAAGGAAGTATCAATGCTTGAATTAAAAAAAGTAATGCAGAAAATTAGTATTTTAAAACAGCCTAAGAGAATGAACATTTGTTATTTAAGTTAGATAATAAACTTGTATTTATGTAAGGGGAAAACAAAGAGCCAAGAGGACCCCCTGTAGGCATAAAAGATCAGAAAACCATAAAAACCTGGCTACTGGGCCATTTTGGTAAGAGAAAAAGAAGGAAAAATAATAAAGAAGCAAGTTGACACTTAGGATTGTTGACATGCAACTTAAAGGAATTGTTTACAAAGTCCAGGCATCTTGTAGTGAAGCTTTTTCCATCCTTTTCTTCACCTTTTACTTAAACTGTGGGGAAAAAAAGAAAAAAATACTCATGCCATGTTTCTTCTTTAGTTCCTTTTCAACTTGTTTCATAAACTTTACTGTAAATCTTAGGCAGTTTTATAATGAAGTATATTACTAATAATGTTACAATGTAATTTTATGCAAACATAACAGACATTTATTCACTTATGTAACAGGCAGTCATTTATTTACAGTGTTCACAGCTTATCAGGAATGTTTTGCATGAGAAATGTGTGTGAAAAATGTATTATACCAAATGTTATTAGAGTAGCAATTTGTTTTTATCTATGGTATTAACTTTGTGTTGAAATAATAGCATAAAATGACAACTGTTCAGTATCTTCTGTTATATTAGAAAATATAAGTGTTTCAAGATATTAATTTAAACCTTAGTTCAATGAAAACGTACACTAACCATGTTTTTGGGTGGGATATTGGGTTTTTGAGCAAATGAAGGTTTCTTGAAGACAGCAGGCTTGCTGGGTTTTGGCGATGACATGGTGCCCTGACGGAGAGGTTGGACCAGCAAGGTGTCATCGTTCCCCTCAGAAACTGGCTCTAGAGGAACTCCCACCACCTCGTAGTGTTTCTTTCTCAGTTCACCCAAACGCAGACGCTCGTTCTCCAACTGAGTTTCCAGTTCCAACACCTTCACCTAAAAATGTAAATTAAAAAGGTTATTGCCTAGTAATGCAATGTTTTGCGTTGCCCCCCCCCCCCCCCTCAAATTATTTCTTTAGATTGTGTTTTATGTGGGGCCTATTTGAACTACCAGTTGAAATTAAACCGTATTTCATAAATAACTCTTGAGGCAAGTAAAAATTTCACTAATATTTTCCCTCCCATTTCAGAAGATCTAGACCAAATAGGACAAAACAATTAAAATTTTAGTAAGGTCCATCTATGCTTGAGGCAGCCATATTGGGTTTTGAGAGTGAAAATGCTGAGAAATCTTTAAATTTACAAGTCTGATTTTTGATTTCTGAGGTATTCCAGATGACTCTCTAAACTTGGAAATAAGAAATTTAGACTTCTGAGTGCAAATGGAACTCACAGTAAAGCATACTAGTCTGTAGCTTGCCAACTATGCTTGTTGTCAGAAATGGAAGATTCAAGCTATAAACAGTGTTTTCCTAAACATTTCTTATGTAGTTAACTTTAATCAAAGGTCGGTAACAAAGCTTAGCCACAAGCCATCATACATGTCAAATAAAGCATATTTTTCATGTGCTTGTAAATGCTGAATAGCGTTTCTATTTAATATGTCACTTCAATTCCTTCAACCCAGTCAAAATGGCCCTCTGAAAAAAAAAAAAAAGTCACTCGTGCACATTCTAAAATAAAATCCACGTCACAACAGTTATAGAATAATTTCGCACATAAGATATGTGAAAGTTCAAGTAAGGTTCACACACACAAGTGTTGTTTGCAGTCATCCTTCATGATTGCACAACTTACCTGTGACTCCATTTCTTCCTTCTTTAGCTTGATCAGAGACATCCCAGAGAAGTCCATGGGATCTGCTCATTCAAAACATACAACGTAAGATGTTAGAAGCTTGTCAAAGTTTGCAAATGTCTGTTGCACAAAACAAACAAACAAAAAAAAAAAAACTGAACTCGCCTTTGTCATCCAGGTTCTCCTGGCCAGACCTGGTGGAGCCCACCACATTAGCAGCCATCTCATTGACACGACGAGAGGCCTGCTGGAGAACCGTCAGCTTCGTGCTGCTGCGATCAGCCTTAACCTGAAGGCAAAGGAGACTGATTAGGACTGGTGAAAGTATGTTTAGTAAAAACTTTCAGGTTTTCTGGTTCAAAAGAGAAAAACATAAAATAAAAACATCTGTTCTTCTCTAGTCAGCTGATCTTCAAAATGGATGTTTCTTCACTCCTTTAAGATAAATCGTCATCAGAAGTAAAGAAGCCTTTAATATACAACAAAAGTGAGTGCCAAGAGATAAAAAGGAACATTATACTAACAATATTTAAAGTGAAAAGTACCAGTAATGTTCTCCCTCTGAAAAGAAAAAATAAACTGACTGAAAGCTTTAAGGATGAAAGTGGACAGAGGTGGAGTAATTTTGTAGCAGAAATTCAACGATGGAGAGCATTAAAGCAAAAGGTGGAGCTGAAAAAATGAGCTGTGCAGAGATATTCTCAACTCTAATGGGAGACTTTCCTTTAACTGATTTCTGAATTTAGTTGTAAACACAGGTAAGGAATATTTGCTGTAAAAGAGCATAATTTTTATGAAAAGCCTGATGAGTTAACCCCCATTTTTCCCCACATAGACCATTACCTTTGAAGCAGCGACCAGCTGTGCCGTGCTTGCAGCAATTTCATGAGAGCAGACTATCAACTCCTCATATTTGCCTGTGTGCAGCACCACCTTATCAGCAGACTCTCTGCAAGGAAGCAGGTAAATAATACCACTTTAACCACACTTTAATACACACAGACTGCCGATTGCAAGACTTAAAATGCCTGACAATGTTTTACAATCTTATTACTTATTGTATTTTGCTGCACAGCTGTAACTGCAAAAAGCCACTGAACAAGAAGCCTAACAGGAACTTACACCAACTCTGTGGCTCCCCATCCCACAGCCTTGGCAGCAGAGATGAGTCCCTCGGTCCAACGGGAGTTTCGGGCATAAAACTCTTTAATGCTGGCTGCACCCTTTACAAGCATAATTTCCATTGTGACAGAGGATTTTATTTATTATTTATTAAATAATGGAAGAAAACAATTCATAGCATTTTGAGAAAAAACTTCAAATGCAGGTTTAAATTACAACAGTGACTCACCCTCCCACTCTCAACAATCTCCTTCTGCAGGTCTGTGGATGCTACGATCAGCATACGGATGGCCTGAAGGAGAGCAGATGATAAAGCAAAAAAATAATAGTGACTAAGAAAAACACGAATAGAGACTGAACAAAGAGACTTTACACTGTAAAGTTTACATGAAAGTAAATTATGATCATACGAAATAATACTTTGGGTGGGGGGTGGACAGTCATTTACCTTCATCAGATCTGTGCAGCTATAGAGGATTCTGGGAGAAAAAAGAAACAGATTTAGTTTAAAATTTGCACAACTGTTTCGGTTAAAAACAAATAAGTGAGTTTTAATTGCTTATAAATTTAGCAGCTTGAACTGCAACAAACTATTTCTTTGACTTAAATATACAAACCGGATTCCAAAAAAGTTGGGACACTAAAGAAATTGTGAATAAAAACTGAATGCAATGATGTGGAGGT
>JARVGS010001792.1:18243222-18257869 GCA_031762315.1 Hypsolebias antenori | reverse complement strand
ACTTCATCATAATTATAGAAAATTAAGGATTTCTTACGACGAAGTTTAGCAACTTCTCGGTGAACATTTGAGCTTTGTGGTTTCAGCGGTCTGTTTTTCTTGTTCAATCCGGGGCAGGCGCTTTGATTTCGGTCAGCCGCTCTCAGCCTGTCCCTCCACCGAGACAGGGATGCAGCTGGCCGGGTCGGGATGCCTGTGTTTCGGTTCAGCAAGAGTGACGTCCCGCTGAAGCCCCGGAGCTTGATTGTCCAACGTAAAACTAACTCGGCCGCGGTTTAATGTGGCGCTATGGCTCTGCAGACATTGCATGTTGCTGTCTAGATGCACTAGATGCATTTTTACTCTTTTTTTTCTGTCTTAACTGTAAATCACTTTGGTCAGCTTTTGTTGTTTTTATGTGCTATATAAATAAATTTACATTGACAAATTGATATTAATATTCACCTCATACCAGTGCATAAAATATTGCACCATATACAGGAAAATGCCTGCAATAATTATCCACCCATTAAATGTTTTTTCTGTCATACTGCTGCTAGTAGAAGATAAGGCAAATTATGGCACAAAGTCGCATTGAGCATTAGGTAAACTTAGATCTGCAGTCTTTGAAGAATAATCTGTGAAGTACTTTCTCTGAACCATAAAACCCATGAGCACAACACAAAATGTGACAATAAAACACTGACAAAGGGTGTGGGGGTGGGATGGGGTGATGCCATGTTTACAAGGTGGAAGATTCAGTTGCAAAATTCCTTTGGTTAAAAAAAAGACAACTGATTCATTCACACTAAACTGATGACTCACCTGTTGAACTGCTCACGGAAACGATCGCGGTGTCCTTGTAAGGTATCGGCAGGGAGACCTGAGAAGATTAGGCAATTATAGATGCACGTTAAAAAATATTTGGGTAGAATACTGAAGTATTTCTACAATAAAATAATTTTTTTCCCAAGATTATGGGTGGTAGTGGTTCTTACAGGCATGCAGCTTGAAAAGCAGCTTGACTTTGAAGTGGTAGAGCTGGCTGCAGTCCTGGACGACCTGGATGAGTGGAGCCAGGCGACACTGGCCTGATGTGAGACTGGTAACAGCGATGGACGAGTTCAGCTGACGTAACACTGGAGAAAAAATAAATCAAAGCAGGCATTAAAGTATCTGTGATGCAAGTCATTCAAATTTTTAGCTTGCGTGCAGGACAGTGTCAAAACTTTGTCTTTTTTTTTTACTCACTGACAACAAGCTCTGCACTGATAACACTAACTGCTTTCATATTTATGAATTAAAAGCACTTAAACTGAGAATGTTGCCAAATGTCATTCACAACAAGGTTTTTAAATTCAGTCTGTTGCTGTGATCTTGAGCCTCCGCCCTGCATGTCCAGGAGGAACATGTCATTACAGCCAAACAGGAGGAAACCACTAACGAGTTCTCATTGCAGCCATTTCCTCATCAGGAAAAACAACAAACAAAATCAGTCAAAGTGGAAATCAAACTCAACCAAGTCACCCAAATCATGCATTTTTAAACCAGGCTTGTCACAATAAAGCTTTCTTGATATGCTTTTGGCTGCTTTTACACAAACATAATGTCTGCAGGCAGCAGTCCTCGCCTGTAGCTCAGGTTTCTCCTGCTTGGAAGGGCAGGATGGGGGTAAAAAGATGGGAGGAGTCTGTTTTCACCTGTCTCAGCCAGCCGCAGCTCTGCATCCATGTAATCAAACACCTCTACAGTGAGCTGGAACCTGCAGGACAGAAAATGATAGCTCTGTTAACAAGGTCCCGCTGAGACACACCTGACTCTCTGAAATTTAAAAAGAACAAGGCCTGTTGTGTTGCACTTCAACTTTATTGGGATTAATTCATCTATCCACTGCTATTTTGAGTGTTTTGATACTTGCACATTATTAACATCTGTTCCTGCAGTCCGCTCCAGGACTTCATCTGTGACCTCCAGGTTTGGTGGGATGTCTGTATGCTGCATGGATGAAAAGTTTGAGATTTTAATTTACAGGTTTTGCTGCATTACTGGATTACCCATGTGTGACCAGGGACTTTAAAACAGGTTTACCTTGGAATGAAACTCCAGTTTTTTGCAGAGCAGCCTGGTGTACAAACCTACCAGCTGTCCATACTTGTCATGTAGGTGTCCCTGAAAACCACAGGAAGAGAAAAAATAAAATAATCAGCTTGTCACAAACTCAGTTACATCTAGAAAAGTCATGAGACGACTCCAGGACTCACCCACAGTTTTCCAATTTCAACTAGAGAACTGTGGTGTCTCATACAGTCTTGCAGAACCTGCAAAGATCGGATAAACGGCTCAAATCAAACAACTTTAGCAACAATCCATATCTTGAACGTTTCATACACAAATCATTACATTCAGAAGACAAAAGCAGCTCAAAATATGTCGTTATTTGTGTGAATGCCGAGTCCGCTTTCTTGTTTACAGTTTCTTCCAAACATTTTTGCGAACTACCGGTACTGTTGTATACTTTGCACTATTTGACCATTTACTGTACCGTAAGTATCAAAACAGCTTCATCTTACAGAGTTACGATTTGTTTGATTTTTGTTTTGTTCTCACAGAAATACATTGAGACCTCAAATGCTTCAAAAACATTGTTCTCTTTGAAATCTGCTTCTGGAAACTTTGTTTTACGCTCGTTTTTGTTTTTAGCTACAATTTTCTAGATTTTCGCTTTCAGCAACAGATTTGTTAGTTTTAGCTTTTCACTATAGTTCTGCTGATTTTAACTGTGAACTTTAGTTTTGTTGATTGTGTCTTTTAGGCTTTTGCTAAAATTATCTATTAGTTAGACTGATGGTCCTTCTTGATCATGTGAGCAGCTGGTTTTGGCTGTCAGCAGCAAACTGGTTGATCCACTACGAGAAGGTGCCATTTATAAGACTGAGCTGAATACAGCACCTCAGACAGAATAAGTTTTCTGGATGAAAGACGAAATGTTTCTACTCCCCACCCTGTCCATATGTTATGTTTTCTGAATGTCCAGAGGACCAGACTTAACTTTTTTAGATATTTCTACCTGGATTATTGAGCATGCATCAGGATATTACCGGTAGTTACCGTTTTGCTAGTGTTAGATTTTAGCTAGCATTTTGTTCATTTTAGCGTTCAGCTAGCATATTCATTTTAGTTTTTATTTTAACTACTTTCAGCTTTTTTAACTACAAATATAGCTTTTTATATTTATTTTATCCTTACTCTTGTATACTCTTTTTGGCTTAATGTTCTGCTGGTTTAAGTTTTTTGCTACCGTCATGCTAATTTTACTGTTTTGCTTGTTTTGGTTTGTAGCTAATGTTTTAGCCTGTAGCTGCCGTTCGGCACAGTTTTAGCCTGTAGCTGCCGTTCGACACGTTTTAGCCTGTAGCTATCGTTCGACACATTTTAGCTTGCAGCTACCGTTCAGCACATTTTAGCTTGCAGCTATTGTTTTGCACATTTTAGCCTATAGCTACAGTTCAGCACATTTTAGCTTATAGCTACCGTTCAGCACATTTGAGCTTGTAGCTACCAGTCTCCACATTTTAGCTTGTAGCTACCATGCTCCACGTTTTAGCTTGTAGCTACCGTTCTGCGCCGTTTTAGCCTGTAGCTACCGTTCTGCGCCGTTTTAGCTTGTAGCTGCCGTTCGGCACATTTTAGCCTGTAGCTACCGTTTTGCACATTTTAGCCTGTAGCTACCGTTTTGCACGTTTTAGCCTATAGTACCATTCGGCACATTTTAGCTTGTAGCTACCATTCAGCACATTTTAGCTTGTAGCTACCGTTCAGCACATTTTAGCTTGTAGCTACTGTTCGGCACATTTTAGTTTGTAGCTACCGTTCTGCGCTGTTTTAGCCTGTACCTGCCGTTTGGTACGGTTTTAGCCTGTAGCTGCCGTTCGGCACCATTTTAGCCTGTAGCTGCCGTTTGGCACATTTTAGCCTGTAGCTACCGTTTGGCACGTTTTAGCCTGTAGCTACCGTTTGGCACGTTTTAGCCTGTACCTACCGTTTGGCACGTTTTAGCCTGTAGCTACCGTTTGGCATGTTTTTGCTTGTAGCTACCGTTTTGCTTGTAGCTACAGATTTGCTTGTAGCTACCGTTCTGCACACTTTAGCTTGTAACTACCATTCTCCATGTTTTAGCTTGTAGCTACAGTTCTCCACATTTTAGCTTGTAGCTACTGTTCTACAAGTTTTGGTGTGTTTTTGAGCACCTGTTCCGATTCTCTCAACAACAACAAAAAAAAAAAATCATTCACCTTTCGTTCTGCTTATTTAACTTTAACAACAGTTCCAGCTTCTTCTCAGTAAATAAATTAAAAATTCAGCAAAAATCACTCAGCACTCAGCATTCACACAGTTTCCACAGAAAATGTAATGTTTCAAGTTATGTTTGCAATTGCCTTGATTCTAAACTTTTCAAGTACAGATGAAGCTCCCACATGTTTCAGTTTTTAAGCTTTGTGCTCATGTTGGTCTCTCATATTTGAGTCCTACTCGCAACTATGCTTTTCAGAGTACTGTATAAGAAGCATGAGAGGAGTATTTGGTTCCTTACATTGTGGTGCCCATCTCGCAGTATTTTGTGCAGTACATGGCAGAACTTCCAGCACAGGATGGAGCTGCTGGCCAGAGGGAAACCCTGAGCATAAGACCAGAAAGTGTAGGCTCCCTTCTCTCTGTGCGTTCCCAGGATGATGCCTGGTCTTATCATTAAGGAAGGAAACCAAAAACTCTCACAGGACAGCTTTTTAACTTTGATGGGTTACAGGAACAAATACCTCAAACGTTTGGTGTGGTTGTATGCTATGAAAAAAACCACACTATAGATTTTTAACTAACGTTTTGATTTTACCAGCCTGTCCAGTATTTTATGTCTGCTAAAGTTACAACTAAAATAAATCTTTAAAGTTCTTTTAAGAAATACTGTATGTGTAATAAATCTTTTTCCAAATGGCAGCGTTGCGGTGATTTATTTTTTTATATGTGTTTAAGTCACAGTTTAAACATTTGGTCATTCCAGTAAGATGATACGTGTCCATGGCTGTTTGTGTTTAAGCTTTAAATTATTCAGCCCAGATCGACCCACAGAGCAAATTAAACCACATCAATATGTTCAAATCTCAGCTGGCCTCCTGTAACCTATTCTAAAACTAAAAAAAAAAAAAAAAAAAAAATAGAAGGGGTCATGACTTAAATAAGTTGAGAACCACAGCTCTAAGCAACTAACAGTTTCAATTCTTATACAGTAATAACAAAAAAAGTTTAAGCAGTGCCTTGCAACAAATTCCAGTTTACAACAGGACATGGGCAGTTGTCCTAATCTCAGACAAAATATCGATTTTAAACAGCTTCATAAGCCTCCAGTCAAAGGTTGTAAAAAATTATTGCTCATAAATAATGTGAGCCTGTCTTACATCTGTTACCATTTTCTTTTATATTCTAAACTGAAATGTCAGGGGGTATTTTTCTGTCTTTGGCCTTTCTATAAAAATTGTGTGCTCCTGATGATGCTGCGGTTCTCACAAAAACAGGAATTGAAAAAAGGATACGTCGTGCATGTTTCTCCTTCACTGGCGTCTCCGAGGAGGTGATGGCTTTGCTGATGCTGCTGAGCTGAAAACAAAAAAAAGTTCATGTCGGTTATTGAACATACACAACAGTCAGTTGTGGGACTAAGAATGTGCATAACACAATATGTTGTATCATTTGAACATATTTTTAAAGTTTTTGCGTATTTTTATGCTGTTAAAATGTCATATAAGATGGTCAGGGTAAAAATAAAGAGCATCCTCTCTTTACAATCAATGTTGTGCACTAAACATCACGTATGGAGAAATGAAAGTAACATTTTTCTGTGTCCAGATATTTGCCTGTGTGTGTAGTTAGGGAGCCAACAGATCACAAGATCTTTTTTTAAAACTTTGGAATGCTCTACAACCTGCTCCGCTGGTAAAACCAGAACCGCTGAGATGGCAAGAAACGGGGACAGCAACACACATCCAGGATGGCTATGTCTTCCTAGTTTTAAACTTCTCAGATACCGTAAACACAAAATACAGGAGCAAATCTGCTCTTTATGGAGAATAAAGTACACTCAACCCCGCCCCCCTGAAGTGCTTTAATCTTAAAGCAAAAGTTTTCAGATGAGGGTATTCTTTTCAATTTATTTTATTTCTATATCTCCATTTCACAACAAAGGTCATCTAGTATTACACAGCAGGACACTTGGGCCTCAAATACCCTGCTAAAGCTGTCCAGGAACTGAATAAAGAGCCAAATATGCCCCATATCTAGTAGTTTTTAAACACCCATGTGCTTTATCATAATTAAATTCATTTGGAAAAAAGTAATGAAAAAAAATCTGTCAGATGTAGCCACCCCTCACCCTGATTTAAGCGAAATCTCATTTAAAAATTTAGATTAAAAAAAGTCTTGAGCAACAATAAAAACTACCAAGCTGTAATAAAATAATTTAAAAAACACTTTCACACATTTTCTCATGTTATTCAGATGAAAAGCTCACTTTCTTTATAAAATCTTGGTTTAAACAAAACACAAATCCTACAAAACTACAGTTTAATTAATTAAAGACAATCCAGACATGCAGCTTCAAAAAGACCTTTAAAATCGAAAGTAAAAGTAAAGACTCATTTTTGTCTTTTAGCCAAAAGACTTCTTCAGTCTTTCGAAGTCTTTGGATAAAGTCTCAAGAAGTGTTTTGGATAAACGTGGAAACATTTCAACAAAGAATCCGTCCAGAGGACTTGACTCATGTTAGATTGATCTACATGGATTATGCATCAGGACACTTTTGATTGGATTCTTCTTGTTGTACATAAAATCATTGAACATGGTTAACTGTTAATGAATCATGTTTTTCTTCTACTATAGTTTTCCACAGGATTACTGTACTTGATAAAATGTATGATTCACAATGACAGAAACAAAAATTAAACCCTAATGTTACCTGTTGAGCTCATACAAAACACATTTTAATGCTGGATGATCAAAGAAGAAGGGACAGTACAATTGTCCTGAACTTCTGTACGTCACCGTCAGGTAAATGTGGCTCCAGCAGCTGTACGGTGGCCCTGCCTTCAGTCACAACTCATGGCAGACATTTATGTCTGTGTAACAAAAGACAGAAATCCTATATACAGTTCAGGCAATAGTGGAACTTAGCCTCTTTAATCTTGCTTAAAAAATGTTTCTTAAATGAGTAACACACGAAAACTCTCTTTGAACCATTTGAAAGCCTGAGAACTTCTCAGATATGTATGACAACCATCATACATAGAAAGCACAGAGGGGTGGCTGAAAACTGAGATTGAGACTGAGGTCCACTGGTTAATAAGAGACTCAACTCGCCTCCTGACTCAAATAAACTCTGAGGGCCTCGTTTACACAGGGCACGTGAAGGGGGCCAGCATGGAAGGTTTGTGTGACAATGAGGGGTTTGTTGGAGGAGGAAGGCGGGCAGCTGGGGTAGAAGATTGGGTTGGATGGGGGTGTACTCCGGCATACATAGCTTGGCACAGAAGCCCCAACAGATGGCTGCTGAGCAGCAAAGCTACAGGGAAACTCTTATTGTACATTCAGCATGGCCAACAGTCAAAAAGCAAGGAGACAAGACAGAGAGGAGGACATCAGATGCAGAGGATGGAAACTACCAGTTTCCCTTCAGAATAAAAAAACTGAAGAATTCAAAGGATCTCTGAGGATGCAGGACCTTTTTTGCCTATTGATTGCCCAAAGTTTGATTTCATCGACAAGACAGCCGAAAATGTAATGGCATCAGATCATAAAGCATACATTTTCACATTAGAAATTTTTTGTTTAATTAATAAAAATTTGGCTTTTGGTTGGTTACTTGCCTCCCACCTATAATCAACAAATAACCTTTTTGGTTTCTTTCAAACTGTAATGCTACGTTTGCAAGCTTCTGTTATTGTACACTTTTTTTTAACATTAACCTCATCCCATAGAAAAATACAGCATGTCACAGTCAAACACTAGTTAGATCAAGTCCAAATTTTCTAACATAATTTTTAAGAGATGAACTTCTGCTTCCGGTTTAAACAACAGTAAATCCTCTTCATCAGCCGACAGAGAAGGGAAGTGAGACGCAGGGACGGCCTGGGCAAATCCACAGCCTCCCATAAGGTGGTCCATAATACCAGCTAGAATTAGTGCAGTAACACACTTGCTCCACAGTCCACACGCCACAACACTGTAAGCTGCTTTAATGTCAGTGGCTTCATGACTGCTTACCATGTCATCTGTGTCTTTCAGCAGGGAGTCCATTGGTTTGTGTCAAATCATCAGCACCACACCTCTGCTGCTTCTCCTTGGACATACTGCGTCAAGGTAAGAGCACTTATTGAGGCTCTTTATCTGCTTAATTCAAAAGTCTGCTGCAAGGAAGCTGGCTGACAAGGTCACACGGCTCACACCTATAAGCTCAGGTTAATGAGTCACAATTCACCCAGGCAGTGCATGTAGAAAGCCAATCAACGGCGAGCGAATAGAAGGGTTCAAAATATTTTACTCCATTATCAGTAATAAGATATTTATACAAACACTGAAAAATAGATTCCATTGATTATTATCTTTGAAGTCAAGCTACTTCCAATACTAACTTGTGACTGTGTGGATTTGTTCTTTTCAGAACTAATTTCTCTCTCCTTTTCCTGACCAAACTACTTTCCCCACATCAACGCATGAGGCAGCAAAACCTGACAATAAAGAGACGGCTCATTTTTTTGTGCTCCACCATCTTAACAGAAAGAACACCTTACTTCCATTAGAGCAAAAACAATAATTACCCTTAGAAGACCTTAAATCACACACGTTGTGACAATCATGCATAAAATATCTGTACTCTCATTGGTGCCTACGATCACTGTGCCCATCATCAACTTGGTGACGGCTCTAGGGATGAACAAAATATTAAATGTATATTTGCACACACATTTGCACTTTGAAACAACTCCCTAACAAAAGTGTTTCTTTTTAAATGTGGTGTATTATTAAAAGAAAACTAATGCTCTGAAGCACTGAATAAAACAAAAAAAAAAAAAAAATCACATTCGTGAAGGTTATGAAGTCACATGGGCACATTTTTTTTTTTTTTTTGCAAAGGCACAAATAGCTATAGCTGTTAAATCAAATTAAATTTAATCTAATTTGTTGATGAGAACTGATGTAAAATCCTACAAAGGAAAAAAACGAACTTGTGCATTTCATTAACCACTGCTGCAATCAGAGCTCATGTTTATCATGGCCTCCCTCATGGGCGCTCACTCAGGCAACAAGAACAAAAGAAACCAAACACTACAGTACAAACACACAGGACTCAGAGATTTTGCCTTGATGTCGATGACAACATAAAAAGCAGATCCATCAGGAATGAGAGGAACGAGCAGCAGAGGAGTTTCAGTCAAGTAAGCAGACGAACCAGTGCAATAAGACTCTAGAATAAGAAACAAACAGTAGAGCACCTCGATGTCACGAGCACTTTAGTTTAACGGTGTACAATTAAATCTGTCTAATGGGTGTACAGTGCACTAGTGAGAATGTCAGACCTTGCTGTGAGTCATTCAATTCCTAAATTAGGATGGATGATTCATTGTCAGCTTCATTTGCATGCTGTCCAGGAATTGCATTCAAGACGGCAGCAGTGACGGCTCTGCAGCTTCATTTAAACAAGAATAACGGCACAAAAACAGTCCAGCCTGCCTTTTTATGAATATGCTGTGAATTTCAGCAACATTAGCAAAACAGGGCTTTTTTAAGGTTTTTTTTTTCCCCAAATAAAGGAAAACCCATCTGCTGGTTGCTATTTGCTAAACAGAAACAAGTCAAACCATAGTGGTAGACAAAGAACAGTAAATTAGGACTTTTAAAAAATATATATAAATATGATTTAATATGTATTTATTTTTCTTTCAGCTGCTCCCTTCTTCAGGGGTCGCCACAGTGAACTAACTCACACGGAGACTTAGTTTTTTTTACGCTGGATGCCCTTTCTGATGCAACCACAGACAACTGAGTGACCACAGCTCTCTGAGAGGAGAAGAGCTGCCATCTAGGGTGCCCGGGAGAGCAGATGGTGGGGGTTAAGGGCCTTGCTCATGGGCCCAGAGTGGGGCAAATAAGGGTGGAAGCAGGTGTGGGTGTTTCACCTTTCTCACCCACATTTTTTATGTTGTCAGTACGGTGGTGGGTGTGTGTGTGTGTGGGTGTGGGGGGGGGGTTGAGCTGCAAACCTTCCGCTCCCTTTCTCTAACCTCTGTGCCACCACTCTACCAAACAATTATGATTTAATTGTAAATGCAATGTGTCAAAAAACCTTTTTACCATTTTAACAAGAAGCTACCCGTCACGTCATGACGGTGCCAAATGAAAGTTGTTCTACACAGGTGATTCATGCAGAAAGAAGAGAAGCAGCTCAGGGTTGCTTCAGTGCATGCTCACAATGTCCCAGAATCAGCTGAGAGACACCTTGATTAAAGAAGTCTTCCTCAATGCCTCTGCTCTTTTGACACTTAGTTTCAACTCTGTAACCCTTTTCACCGAGATCATAAAAAATGTAGCATCTTCAACTCCCCTGTTTCATCTCTGCACAGGGGTGCCGCCAAGAAGGGGCGAGGGGAGTTGGTAATGCATATTGATAAATGTCCTGAAATTATCTACTGCCATTTGGTTCTAATATGCCACCCCACAAGACTAACACTGGCCTTCATCTGACTGCCACTTTGAAAAATTTCTGGATTCGCCCCTGGTGCCAAGATTTACAAAAGAAGTGCAGAATTTCAACTAAAGGTGCATCAACGGGGGCAGAGATGGGGTAGAGGCAGGGCAGCCGACTCAGGACCCCAAAGTCCCAGGTTCAATCCCCAGCCATTCCCATCTCGTGGTGTCTCTGAGCAAGACACCTAATCCCCAATTGCTTCCCAGGTGCTTACATAGCTGCCCACTGCTCCACCTGGGTGCATCCCAGTTGTGGTAAATGCAGAAAGCTGATTTCACCATTGTATGTGAACATATAATGATGACAACACTTTAATTAATCAATCCTGTCCTGAACAGGATTTGTGAAAAAAACTTTATTGTGTGGTCATTAGAGGAATACAGGAACCACAAAATGAAAACTTCCTCTCATGTTCGTACGATCCTACAGAAAGAAGCTGAGCTTTTGATTTGCTTCAGGCTGAGCAACAAGAAATTTGTGCTAGCTGTTTAGCTGCTAAACCAAAAGTGAGTTGGGCTCAACCACATCAGTCATGTGGGGCTACCACAATTTAAGATAAATGCATGATGTGGCTGGAAATGTAAAGCTAATGAGAACGATCTCTAAATGCAATAAGGGGTTTACTCCCAAAATAATAAAAACCAATAAGCTCATATCAATATGCGTTTTCTCAACATTCATAAGTCTAAGCCTTTATGTAATTAAGATAATTACCAAATCAACTCATTTTGATACTAAGAAACCCAATAAACCCAGTGAAAACTAGGTTAAAATTTTTTATATATATTTTCTAGTTTCACATTTACATCACCAACCTGTATTTGATCTCAAGATGCCATGAACCAGATCAGCTAAAGGTGTTAAAACATTAATCCACAGAAAAGTTACAATGCAGTGGCTAGGTTTTTAATGTTTTAATAGTCATGTAAAGATTTTCTTTCTTGTGTTCATTTTACACTAAGTTTTAGATGTGAGTTACCAGCATCTTTGATGGCCACTTTTGCTGTTATGTAAATTTGATAAATCACTACTGTACATTTGTTTTTAACTTGACTCGCAACCAAAACATTTGGTTTGTTTTTAACTTGACTCGCAACCAAAACATTTGGTTTCTAGTTTCAATACCAAGAACGAAAGCAGAGTCAGTTTGATATCAGCCTCAAGACACACATTTAGTCTTATGGTGAAATCTAACCCTGATAAAGTGTCATTTCACTGACGTCATGCTCTTTATCTTAAAGGGAACAGGTCATCGAGACAAATGATCTCAGCCAGCCAAGATTTCTGCAGTCTGATAAAGTGGCCGAAAACTTTCCTCTTCCACCAACAGGTTTTAATCTGCTTCACAAACTGCTGCTGCCATTTTAGGATTGCACAACAGGCTTTTTGCTGCGTAGGACAAGTTCTGTTGACTAAAAACCTGTCAAGAGAACTTTGCAAATGGTCTCCTCTCCTCTTTTAATGTATTGTAAAACATATTGTTGTGAACATCGTTTTCTTTTTAATTGGAGGTGAGAAGAGATTATGTTTTTTGCCTGTGTGTGTGGATTAGCTACAAAAACCAAATGGATTTTAATTAATTTCTTAGAGTAATCAGTAGATGCACCACTATAACAAACAGATGATTGTACTTAGTCTAATGCAAGGTGGCCACCACAGCTATGCAATCTTATCAAACACAAAACTCACCAACTCTGCCAATTCTACAGATAAGCTAGATTTTGGTGTGGTAGTTGATGTGTCATCCCCAACACATATACTGATCGAGTAAAACTGTCATAAATTTTGAAACTATAATTTTTAGAGTCAACCCAGTTCAAGATGGCTGCTACAGCCAATAGACCATAAAAAAATATACAAAAATTTTCTATAACTCAGCCAATTTTGCAGCTATTGAGCTTACATTTGGGGTGGTAGTAGCAGAGTATTTCCCAACACATTCTCTTTAAGGCATCACCTCTTGTGAAATTGCTCACTCTTTTCAGCAAAAACACAATTTTAGCTTTAACCATGGGAAGAAAAAAAACATTCCCTGAAAGAATGCAATACTGTACTTTTAATTAAATATATATTTATTATTGCAGAATACATCAGAGGGTGGTTTGAGTGTCTCAGCTCCACCTCCCACTCCTGTACAAACAAACCATTTACAGAAAGGTATGCCCAGCAAAGCAAAAGGCAGCTCTTCAGCAATTTGCTTTATTTACTCAACCTGGTGTGAATCTCATGTCACACTGAGATGTGTTTTACTGTGGCTCCCAGTATGACTCACTGGTTCAAGAATGTAAAATAATAATACTGTACTAACTTTTACATTATATGAGCTTCTTGGATTGAAGTAACCAATCAAACCACAAACACACCTGCTGTCTGAGAAACTGATGGCAAGACAAACCCTACTCAGGTGAGTAGGAGGGTTTTAAAGAAATGCGAGTAATGGAGGACAGGTGGACAAACAGGAAGGACCAGACAGGAAGGAATGAATGGCGTAACAGAGCTGGAGCTGAATTTCACTCATGTCAAAAATAATGACAACATATTGCTTTGAACTGCAGTTTTACACTGAAATGCATCTAAACTAAATTCCATTTAAAGCTGTAGCAATGCTAGGAAAAAAACAGGATATACTGTACTCATTTTGCTATAAGGAAATTTTAATTTTATGGCCTTTAAGTGTTCATTAACCACCTAATATCTGACGTCATTTGGTCATAGTAAAGTGAGCTATGCGGTAAAACACCAGACAGGCCAAGCTTCCACCCACAGCGGGTTCACTCTCACATTTATTTACCTGCTGCTTGTCAAAATGGTCCCTCTCGGCTCCGAGGTGCGCCTCGGTCCGCTTGCTTTTCACTCGAGTGTGAATGCTGTTCATCCTCTCAGCGGCGCGTTCAGAGGAGTTACCTTCCTCCTTTTTAACAAAAACCACAAGAAAAAGGCCCAAATGAGGTGAGGGCGTCCGGGTCCGTCGTCCTATCTGAGTGTGAGAGGCACAGGGACATCACCGAGCCTCATTACTGCTGATGTGCCGCCGCAGGAGAGGAAAGAAGGAGGTGACCGTTGGCGTGACGTCACGCATTAGGATCCTCCCCCAGAAGGTGGGCGGTAACTTTCAGCAGCATCATCGTGTCCTCTGCAGGTGGGTTTTTTCTCTCCACGTTGCTGTTTTTAAATGGTAGAAATGCAATTGAAAATCCTGTGTATGTCCTGTGCAGTTTTGACAATACAGTTGACTTTGACTTTTGATAAACATGTTTTAGTTGATTTTGTACAGAGTCATATATTTCTGAAGTTTTTTTTTTTTTATTAATAAATTAACAATAGAAACAAACAAAACAATGTCAAACAGACAGTGGGTTTGGTATCATTGCATTTTTTAAAATGAGTAAATTGTAAATGTATAATCTGAAAAAACTGGGTTAAAATAACATTATATATTTGTTTAAACTTTTTATCATTACTAAAAAAAATAAATTACATAATATTAAATTTTTTTTATGTAGGCTAAATTATAAATATATGTTTATATAATTTGTCATATAAGAGAGCTCTGGCTTATTTACAGTGGAGAAATATCTACATTAAAATACTATTGTTTTGTCTTTTAATTGAATTGAAAATATTTATATGATTAAACTAAAACTAGGGTGAATATCAAAAATTGTTTTATTTTGATTATTACATCTTACACCCTGATGATCCAGATGATCCAGCTAGGACAATGTAGCTCTGCAGTGATGTTATTTAGACAGACTTTGAGTGAAATTCCGTTTTGGATGTGATTAATGAGATATAAACTGTGTAGTGAACATTCAGTAAAGTTAAACATGAACATTACATCGTTGGAAATATGAATGATGTTTTTCATAACGTATGTTA
>JARVGS010001792.1:18222775-18233520 GCA_031762315.1 Hypsolebias antenori | reverse complement strand
TGCTGTATGGTCTGGAGACAGTGGCACTGACATAAAGATAGGAAAAGAACTGGAAGTGGCAGAAATGAAGATGTTGAGGTTCTCCTTAGGAGTGACAAGGATGGATAATAAAAATGAGATAATCAAAGGTGCAGCACAGGTTGAACAACTGGGAGATAAAGTTAGGGAGGCCAGACTGAGAAGGTTTGGACATGTCCAGTGGAGGGACAGTGGGAATATTGGTAGAAGGATGTTAGAAATGCTGCCAGGAAAAAGACAGAGAATACACTTAACCCCAAGTTGCTCCTGGTTGAACTGGCTGGCGCCTTGCATGGCAGCCTACCGCCACCGGTGTATGAATGTGTGTGAATAGGTGGATGGCTGGTGCTGTAAAGCGCTTTGGAGCCCCTCATAGTGGGCTGGATATGGATATGGATGCAGTTAGAGAGGACATGGAAGTTGGAGTGAGAACAGAAGATGCAGAGGACAGAGATGGAGGATGACTCGCTGTGGCAACCCCTGAAGAGGGAAAAGCCGAAAGAAGACTTATTTATTCAAGATGGCCAGAGGTGGCAAGTGATCTGCATTCCTGCTGGGATTTTAATTATGTTCTAGTTTTTAATCTGGGCAACACGGTGGCGCAACTGGTAGAGCTGCTGCCTCTCAGCAAGCAGGTTACCCTTGTTCAAATCCCGGTCCGGGGCCTTTCTGGGTGGAGCTTGCATGTTCTCTCCGTGCATGCGTGGCTTTCTCTGGGTACTCCAGTTTCCTCCCACAGATCAAAAACATGCATGTTAGACTGATTGGTAAATCTACATTGTCCCCAAGTGTGAGAGAATATGGGTTGTTCGTCTCATTTGTCTCTATGTGTCCCTGTGATGGACGTGCGACCTGTCCAGGGTGTACCCCGCCTCTCGCACAGTGATGGCTGGACATGGGCACCAGCGAACCCCGTGACCCAAAAGGGAAGAAGCGGTTAAAAGATAATTGATGAATAGATTGATAGTTTTTAAATCTTTCAGTCTTTTGAGTGGTTTTGGTTACTTTATCAATTTTATACATATACAGTATAGACAATTTACTCTATTGCACTTCAAGAAACACAATAAATTGCACAACTGTCATGAAAAATCTTACCCTCCTTAAAAAAAGTGAATCTACACTATTACTTTTCAAAGACGAAATAAACTGCACAAGTAAACACTGAAGAAAATCTGTTTACAACTACAGTACTGCACTTTGAACAAAACACAAATTCAACTGTCATGCAAACCCTTACCTTTCTTTGGATAAGACAATTTACACTGCACTTCAAATAAGAAAATACTTATTAAACCGCACAACTGCCACCTAAATGTTAACCTTTCTTGCCTTCCTTGGTGCAAAGTCATCAATGATGTCATCATAAGAAATCTGCTCAGTTGTATGGTTGATGCTAATGACAGCAAGGCCAGTGAGGCGTTCCCGAGACATAGTGGACCTCAGATAGGGTTTAATAATTTTCAACTTTTGAAAAGCTTTTTTGCTCCAGTCACTGTGACAGGGAGACCACAATTCTCAGAGCAGTTCCCACCCCCCACCACCACCATTTCCCGCCCCCCAAAATGTTTCAGAGCAGAAAACCACACGCACCGCACCTGGCGGAGTGCGCTCACTCTAGTGAGTGATATGAAACAGATGGGGGAGTACACCAATTAATTTATTTGACTTGTATGGATATGAATTAAATTAAATTGATGTTTTATTGTGAGGTGATCTTATAAATGGGTTTTACACAAGACTAAAAATGTGCAATGCTACATTTCAAAACAAAAAATGCATAAGATGATTTTCACCTTTAGCTTTTTTTTTTAATGCTTTCTATAGAAATTTGGCATCTTTGAGGAACATAAATTTAAAAAAGAAAAACCTTCATCATTGCATTAAAAAAAACAGAAGCGTGTGGGTTTCCTTTAAACCCAAATCATTTCAACTAAAACTTTTTTTTTTTTTTTTTTTAAGAGTTGTGCTTCCTTTTAAAAGAAGGCGGACAGCCTCCATGGGGCCATTTGGCCTGCAGACAGTGAAGAAACAGAACAGCTCAACATGCTATGCAACTTCAGTGGAGCTGTGCTGATCAGGATGCTCCCTCCTCTGCTGATGATGGAGTCCATCTTGGGCCTCATTGGAAACGGTCTGGCTCTGTTCATCTTCTGCTTCCACCTGAGGCCGTGGAAGAGCAGCACGGTGCTGCTCTTCAACCTGGCAGTGACAGATTTCTTGCTCATTCTGAGTCTGCCTCTCCGTGCAATCTACTACTTGTCTGAGATCAAGTGGAAGTTCGGTGGCAGCCTCTGTAACCTCTGCCTCTTCATGATGGCCATGAATCGCAGTGGGAGCACCTTCTTCATGATGGCCATCGCCGTTGACAGATACATGCGTGTGGTGCATCCCCACCATCCCATCAACTCTCTGAGTGTGGGTAAAGCCATGCTGGGAGCCCTCGGACTGTGGCTGGTCATCATCTCTCTGACTATTCATGTCTTCACTCTGCAGCACACCAACACAACCTACTGTGAAAGCTTCATGGTCGACACAGAGTCCAGAGGTAACCTGTCCTGGCATAAGTTCACATTCCTCTTTTCCTTTTACATGCCTCTGCTTGTGATTCTTTACTGCACGTTCCACATAATCGGCCACCTGAGGAAGAGACAGTGGGCCCAGGAGGCGAAGTTCAAGAATGCTCTGTATTTCATCGTGATTGTGGTGGTGCTGTTCATCGTCTGCTTCCTCCCGAGCAACGTGACAATGCTGCTCATCTGGATCCAGATGCTCCAGGGAATCAAGGACTGTGCCTCTGTGGAGCACATCACTGTTGTATTTTACATCACTATCAGTTTGACTTATCTCAACAGCGTGCTGGACCCCGTGGTTTACTACTTCTCCAGCCCGGCCTTTAAGAACATCTGCAGGAAGGCTCTGCACCTGCCTGAAGCAGAGACGGTCGAGAGCACAGAGAAGAGAACTCGAGAAACGCCGACCCAGTCCATCAGCCAGCTGTGATCACAAGAAAACAAGGGTTTTCACTGCTAAGTCTGACTAAAAATAGACTTTAGTGCTGCGCAATTATTATTTTTTTACTTCCTGTATTTTACCGGCGCTTTTCCCTTAAGTGCTGCTAAAGCTGGCTGAATGAATGCACGTTCGGTTTCTAACTCAGACAGCAACAAAGGCATGCTGTTTAGATATAAATGCACTTTCAAAATGGTTCTTTTGTAAAACATGCTATAAATTATGCACATTTATGTTTTACTTTAATGTACTATTAGCTAAAAGCTGTACTTTACTGTAAGATTAAACATAATTAAACTCTTTAACAGCTTAAAGCGCATTTAAGTGCTTTGTGATTTTATAATCATTTTAGTTCATTTCTATGTAATGAAGTCAATAAAACTTGTATGATTACTAAGTTTTATAATTTAATAGCTGCAGATGTTTTCCTCATAAAGTGTGTGAGGAAAAACAAACACCTGAAACCACACATTGCGCTTTTGGTTTTCAGATAGATTTCTTGAAATGATACGTGACTAAGAGGGCCAAAAATAGAGTAAAATGCAAAAACAAACAAAAAAAGAAATTATTTTGCTTTACTTTCAAGGAAACAAGTCAGTGGAAGGTTTGTGTTTTTAGTTAAACACGTGAATCAGCACTTGCTCTCTTGCACAACCCCGCTGCTAATTTTCAACATCCGTACAGAAAATTATTTCGGGCACGTGTTATTTTGAGTTTTGGTTGGTCTTAGATGTCATTTTAACACTGATAACTGAGAACAGCTTTATTTATGTGCCAATCTACCACAAATTTACCACAAATCCACATTTTCATTTATGAGTCATTATTGGTCCGGATGTGCAATGTTCAGGTCTACTTTCTAACAGACTAGGATGTAGGAGCTCCTGTGACCGAATAAAAGGAACAGTTCCTTTACAAATGAGCCCATTGTTCAGTCTGTGACCTTTAAAGTCTCTGAAACAGGACTGAACGCCTACAACGGTTTTAAAAATGTGACAAAATACAAATTAAACTGTTGGTGTGACTGATTTAAACTGGATGAAAATTGTCTGATACCAATTTAAATCAACATACACTTGAACTTTTCCAATTAGCCTCCCTAGAAAAGGCTGATACTGTATAAAAATTATAAAAAATTGCCAAATAAAAAGAAATATTGGTAGATGTAAAAGGTTTTATTTTAATAATTCCTGCACAAAGGGTTTATCAAAAAGTTAAAGTAACCATAAACAAGATAAAATGTTAAGTGCAAATACTGCATCTCAGCTCAAGGCAGAGAGAGACAGAATGTATAAATATGACTGAATTAACAGAGCCGTCTTATCCAGATTCTCCATTTTCCACTTTAAGAAACTCCTGAAACAAAACAAACAACAAATTTCAGTTACAGGTTTACTTTTGATATGTAACTGAACAGTAACTACATAAAACAAATCTTTAAAAATGTATTAAACTACGACTAAATGTTTCACTGTCTTCATTAAAGATTTTGAGTCTACCTTCAGGGAGCCATGTGAAACGGAGCCATTTAGCAGCGTTTTCCCTCGAAGCTCTCTGTGCTTCAGATAGTCACGAGCGAGAGAATCAGCATCCTCCTGACTAGAGAGAAGATTAAAATACACCAATGAAGGAAACCAAAACACACTGTTCAAAAGTTAAACCCATGAGAGTGAATATTTCCAAAAGCTGTTTTATTTTTAACTCTCCACTTTGTAAGAGGCAGTCAGCAATTAAAACTTTACGGAGGTAAAATGAGTCAGAATCATAACGTTGTTTGACCCAAAAAAAAAAAAAAACTAAATAAATGACTAAATACAGTAATACTGCATAAACATATTGTATTTAAACAATTGTTCAACTCAAAAATCTTCACATTGACACATAAAATTTTTTTTTAGCTTTGTCACTTTTTGCCCTTTCAGATATTTAATGATTTTCAAAAATACTCAATCAGGGAAGTTTATTATTTACTGAATATTAATTCCACTGTGGGTAATGTATTGTGTATCATACATTTTGAGGGACTTGGTGATATTAGAATCAGAAGTTTGCATACATGTGTTTGAATGTATTAAAACAAAACTATAACATTTCCTTAAGACAATGAATTTGACATGAACTTATTTAAGAATGTGAGTATTTATTTTTATCTGACGTGTGTAGTTGTACTAGTTGTTTACAGCACGTTTTTGTATCTTCTTTTGGGGGTTTAAACAATAGATGTATTTTAAATTGATTTGTTTATCATCATATTGTGGTAAAATATAGT
The DNA here is from genome assembly GCA_031762315.1 of Hypsolebias antenori. Lineage (NCBI taxonomy): Eukaryota > Metazoa > Chordata > Actinopteri > Cyprinodontiformes > Rivulidae > Hypsolebias > Hypsolebias antenori. The sequence goes on along the minus strand of JARVGS010001792.1, from coordinate 18,228,221 downwards.
TTTTTTTATAATTATTAAAAGTCAAAGCAATATATGTAATGATTAAAAAGCAACTTACCAGTTGTGGCTGATCAGGTAATCCACCAAGACCTTCACCTGGTTAGGCTGACCCCGTGACACGACGAGCTGCTTCAGATGGTCAAAGTGTTTTGTTTTGACCAGCTTCAGGAGCTGTCCATTTTGACTCATGAAGGTTAATACTGTCTCCCTGACCTGAGACATCATAAAAAGGTACAATATAAGGTCAGGTGGTAAAAAATGAAATTAAAAAAAGGATAAATAAGGCGGTAACAAGTCGATATTAATGCAGCAAGCATCTTATTGGGTTTATGTTTCATACAAAATACAATAAACTGTCCACATCACAGCAGTGTGTATTTACAGAGAACTGTTTTTGAACAACACACTAACAACTAGTAAACAGCTGTAACTTCACACCATCAAGTGCTTCCAGTGCAACTTCCTCTGCTATTATAAGGGTGAACACACGATCATATCAGTGTGTAGATGGGTAAAAGATGAGCTTCACATTAAGTCTGGTTCTTTTACAAGAACAAAAACATCCCTTACAAGCAGATTCTTCTCATTTTTCAGAATATCAACATTTTGTGACTGCACTAAAATTCAAACATCAAAGTGTCTTCAACCCCGAGGGCATGAGAGAAAACTGCAAATCCCACAGCCGTGAAAGGTACACTAAGTAAAAAAACAAAAATGCGTACATGTTGACGTATTTGCACCAAAAATGCTTTGGGAGTAAGAAGAGTTTGTTTGCAAAATACAATCTTTTTTAGATGGCTCAAAAGTTAGTGTGACAATATATCAGCTCTCATATATTCTGTGGAAAAATCTTATATTATAAAAATTAAACTGCAATTGTTAAAAAAAAAAAAAAAAAAAACCTAAACGTAAATATAAAAACGCCAGCTCTAAAAACAACTGGGTTTTTATCACCCATTTTGCCTAAATCCCATCGGTGTCTATGGGGAAATTTTACTGTTTTTTGTTGTTAATTTTGTCTAAACTGTACAGTTTTTTGCTACATTGTATCAATACCAAATGTCATTAACACACTATTACAGATCAAGACCCATATTATGATGTAAAACTTTTTTCATTCAACCTTTATTTATACAGGTTAGTCTCATGGAGTCACAACGACCCATTTTCAAGAGACACGTTTTAAACAAAGAACACAGATAAGGTACAGAACAATAAACAGCCATAAAATGCATACAAAATGAAAAGTAAATAAATGTAGTGACATAAAACTAAATAAAATTAAGCTACACTATAAAACAATGTAAAAGACTAAAAACAGGAACATGTCTGCATTGATTTTTGCATTGAACTTAATTCTTTAAAATCCATTAGAGAGGGCAAAGTCGAGAGCTTCAGGTCTTTTTGCAAGGTGTTCCAGGAAACAGGAGCAGAGTAAGAGAAGGTCATTTTGCCAAGTTTGTTCCACAATGACTGAGGGGACACTGCAGGTAATGAAGTCTTGAGAGTGTGCGCTGTAGCTGCACTGACGACATGACGTAGAAGGAGATATATGAAGCAGCAGACCAAGGAGTGATTTAAAGATGAAAATGTACCAGTGGGAGAGTCTGCATGAAGTTAATGCTGACCAGTTGACAAATTAATAGTAGGGCGCAATGATGAGCACGGTAGTTACTGATGATTTATGAATCTTAGTGGACTGTGATAGGCAGCATCCAACATCTGTAAGGTGCTTGTAGGAGCATTCATGTACATGTCACCACAGTCAATGGCTGGAAGGAAAGTAGCAGCTACAAGGCATTCAGAGTTAATGCTAGATCTATTTCTGAAGAAGAAACAGTTTTACTTTCAGTTTCTTTATCAAATTTTCGACATGCAGTTTAAAAGAGAGATATACATTGACCATGAGTCCCAAGTATGTGTAAGAATCCACAAACTCAATAGGAACATCATTTGTAGATAAAGTAGGAGGAAGGACTGCTGGTACAAACTTCCTGTTTGAAAACATCCCTTTGGTTTTATCAGCATTTAGCATTAGTCAGCTTAAATCAGTGTTTCCCCTACCATTATACAAGCGGGGTGCCCCACTCCGTCAACAGAACTGAGCACCTCACCTACCAAACCGAACTTGCCCCCCTGCCCCACCCACTGACATAGCACTAAGCTAGCGGTGCATAATGACTCTCTAGCTAAAAAGCTAAAGGTGACTCTTCCCTCATGCTGAATGCCCCCCAACCCGCTCAAAAACTGTTGATACAAGCTGCACTCAGACATGTCTCTGTCCCCGCATCAACAAAAATCATGGATGAGATGAGCTCCCCGCCATGGCAAGTTAACTAGGGGAAACACTGTAAATTATATTTTTTTAAGCTGCAGGTTTGTAAATATTACGAAAAGTGCTTTAGTTATTATTCATTGGCACCCCTAAATATTGTTTTTACAAAGTTTCTCTACATTTATTTTGTAAGGATGTTCCTACAAATTGAAAGTTTATTATTGTCAAAAGAGAGTTCTTGACTTATTGTCCTATTTTATCAATATACCAGCTTCATAAAAATGGTTTTAAACAAAAATACTGTTTAGGAAAAATATTTCTGGGACAAAATGTTGTTGCACTAAATCAGTCTGACTTCAAACCAAGTGTGAAATGATGTCTGACCTGTGATGGGACTCCAGCCAGTTCTCCGGTGTTCATGAGTTCATCCACCTGCTCGAGGACAGCGACTGGGTTACAGCTGGACAGAAAGCCCTGAGGACAACAATAACACAGTGAGCGGTCAAAATTAAAGCCTAAAAATAACTTCTCATATGTTGAATGGACACAGATGCACCTACATGGATCTGCTGCTCCTTTTTACTGGCGGAGGGGACGAGAAGCAGCGTTCCCAGGGCGAAAGCAGGAAGATTAAACTGAGCAAAGCGGTTTGCTATTCCAATCAAGTCCAGATTTAGCAGGAAGGGGCACCTTCGGGACAATTTAATAGAAAACAATTACAATAAAGATAGAAAAAAAAAATAGAAAAAATCAAGTCTTCATTCCTTTCATTAAGTTAAATTTTTCTTTTTTGGATCATTGAACACTATACAGAAAGTGGGTAATGACTACTGGTACTTAAGAAAACGAAACGATCCTGTAATCATATCAAATGTCTTGCATGAATTATCCTGTTTTTTTTTTTGTTTTTTTTTTTTGCCTAACCCCATATGGACTGTTAAAATTTACCTTGAACCTGTTGTAGTCAAAACTTAAAACAAAAATGTTAAGTTTGTATCTCTGGGCCTAAATGTGGTATATGCCAAGACTCATGTAGTAGAACATCTTCAGGGTCGACTTAAACATACTTGAGCAGGAGAACAAAGGTCTTGTAGAGAGTTGCTTGTTGATCTGGACTCAGGGGAACTGAAGCTGCGATTCAGAAAAAGAAAGACATTTGGAAAGTATTACCATATACAGGTACTGTATATATATTTAAATGCCAACCAGTGCAAGAATAGATACCATTATTGAAGATGAACAATGAGGAGAACTTAAAAGCTGGCACTGTCTTTCAGAGACTAAACATAAATAAGCTTGCGGCATGTCTGTATCTTTGTGGTTGTTCACAAAAACTAACGTTGCAAACATAAATTACTAAGAGAGAAGTTTAATGCTGACATGCACATGTTGAAAAACAAAAAAAAAGTTTTTTTTTGTTTTTTTTCTCTGCCTGCATGGGTAATTAAAAAAACATTTTGGAAACGTGCTTATGTGATAATATTAGCCAAATATACTGTAAGTAACACTTGGTCATCTTTTGACAGTTTCAGTAAAGGTTCTGTGTTTTACAGGACAGAGACTGTCTGGTTATTCTGAACACAGGGGGTTTTTGTGAAAAGTGTGACCAAGACTGTGTTTAATGCGCATCACTCAACAATTTGGTCATATTTATTTTTATATAATAGTTTCACGGTCATAGAAATGTGTTTATTTATTTTTTACCTGTGACAAAAGGTGCCAGTAACGCACTCCTCCAAGTCCTAGAGAAACTTGAAATCTGAAAGGAAAAGGTTTAAAAGGAAGGAATATTTAAATTAATTTTTTTCTTGTTACTTTGTTGTTGTAGTAATGTCCAGGTGTTTTGTTTTTTTTTTTATCTTATTTTTGTCTAAACACCAGCTCCAACAGGACTTTTTATATACTGTAGTGGTAATGAAATATGCCATTTAACTGATCTCATTGATAGTTTTTTTATTTACATGAGCAAAACTTTTTGTATGCAAACTTTTGACTTTTAAAAGTTATAAATAAGTAAATTAAATAAAATAACTCAATTGTAACAGTACCTCCCACAAAGCTGGCACAGCCACAATAGCTCCCAGCACCTTCTGGAGGTGACTGATCTGAGGTGGGGGGGGGGGGGGGGGGGGGAATAAAAACAGACCATCTCCGGTGAGTTTTATTTAAGAACAAAAGCAAACTGTTTAAATTTACTTGAGGGTGTTTACAGTCAACTATCTTTAAAGAAAACTCGTCTAAACAGACAATGATAGGAACTTTGGTGCTGCGACCCCCTCACCAAGTTGAAGCCCAGCAGCTTCTGAAGCAGACTGTTCCACAGCTGAGAATCGTAGACCTGGTACTCCAGGGACAAGTCGGCCACCAGACGAACCGCCTGACACAACAAAGAGGTTTTAACTTTGTCTGCATGTGTGTGTTCAGTCGTTCTAATCTAGGAAGATAAAACAAAGCCATTTGGTGGATTCATTATAATGATTTGATTCAGCCTGTACCTGCGGCTCATGACTGTGATTTTTCCACAATCCTTTTATCAAACCCTCTTTGGGAGTGTTGAGGAAGGACTGAACCGTGTAAGGGATGTTCAAGGCTTCCAGTTGAGACACAAAGATGTAGCACTTTAGATAATACCTGCATGTGAATATAAAACACATTTAAGATGGTGCACCATCATTTCTAGCACAAATGGATGATTAAAAATTTTAAAGCATCTTACCTAAGTTTGGCCCTCGGGATCTGCAACTGGGCCTCCAGCGTTGCTGCATCGGCGAGATGGACGAGACAAAGCAGAGCTCGGGTTCGATGACAGAAAGTCAGATGAGGTCCAGAGGTGCCTAGCGGCTGCAGAAGGGGATCAGGACACAACATCAGCCCATGTCTGGAGAAAATGTATCCTGTACTGATGCATGCACATAATATTTTATAACTCACCCATGTTTTAGCAGTCAGAACAGGCTTCAGAAGACGAACAGCATCATCCTTAGGGCTGGACTGCAGCATGTAGACCACCCTACAGCCATACACGATCAACAGAAAAGTCAGGATATTCTGCTATAGCTCATTGTTATACCTTCACAATTGTCGAGAGCTTCAGATATCTTACAAAAAGATCTGAAGCTCTCGACCTTGACTTCTCTAAATGGCTTTAAGAATCTGTTGGAATCCTGGCAA
>JARVGS010001792.1:18156931-18170128 GCA_031762315.1 Hypsolebias antenori | reverse complement strand
TCCTTTTTCCAGCCACTTATTGCTACTTGTCCCAACTTTTTGGGATTTGTTGACACTGTGAAATTTTGAATCAACATTTTTCCTTTAAAATGTTACATTTATTCAGATTAAACTTTTGATCTGTCATCTTTGTTCTATTATGCGTAAAATATTGACATTTGCCATCTCCACATCATTGCATTCAGTTTTTCTTCACAATTTGTTTAGTGTCCCAGCTTTTTTGGAATCCGGTTTGTAGTTCTGAATGTAAATATTCTGTGCATGGTTAGATGGGAAAATTTAGTATTGAAGTATTTCTCCAAATTTACTCTCCTGCCACTTTATTTTTAATTTATACCATGTTCTATTTTAAACCATCAAAATAACAACTTAGTATGGCATGTAATTATTTTTAACAAGTTGCCAAAAAAAGTTTTTTTTGCTTGTAATGCTGCTTAACCAGACAGACAGTCTCGTCCCTTCTCCCAGCCAGTCATTTTCTTAGATGTCCTATGTTCTACGTTCCCAGTCTTCCCTGGCATCCATTTGTCCTGCTTTTTGGTGTCCCTGCGTTTTGCTAGTGTAAAACCTGCTCCACTGCCCAGATTACGCATCCTGGTGTTCCTCCATAGTATTAAATTTCAAGTATTAGCAACATTACTGTTTGGTTGATTTAATCTCTATTAAAAAAATAAGCACTTGTAAAATGTTTTTAATGAGAATATTCACCCGTCATAACTAAATTTATATGTTTAGGCAGCAAAAGGGCAGTATTTGTTTTAGAAACAGAGCATTCAAGATAGTTGGATAAAAATGAACTATTTTTGTTAATTTCTTTTTAACATAAAGTCAGTAATGGCATAGTGTTCAATACATACATTTTTTAAAAATGATTTAAAATGTCTCGCTTTGTTAGCTCCACATTGACACTTCCCTAAACAAATTATACCATTCATAACCACAAGAGGACAGTGTTATGGCTTTTTAGGGGTATATGTTCTACTTCATTAGGAAACTGAATGGATTTACATCAATTATCAGTTTTTAGTAACGGTAACACTTGGCTTTACAAATTCACTTTTTATTGTACACGGTACTTGTGTTTACTAGAAAAATGATTTTTTAATGTTAAATTTCTGCTTTTAAAGGTTGCTACTGTGTCAGAAAGATCCCGCATTATGGATCTTGAGCGAGACCTTTCGCTGAAGACAAGAGAAGTAGCTGACATGCAGCTGCGTCTTGGGATCCAACAGAGCTCGGACAACTCAAACTCTGTCTCCCCACTGCTGGAAGAGATAAACTCTCTTAAAGATCAGCTGGCATCTCAAGAAGTTAAATGGCAAGAAGAGGTGGGGAAGTATAAAGAAAAGCTAGAAGATCAAGAAAAAACCCACAGTGAAGCAGTGGCACAGATTCAGGCTTCGTCTGTAAAGCTGTCTAGTGAGAAAGAGCAGCTACAGATGCGATTAAGCCAAGCTGAGAAGGAGAATGCTGACGCTGTAGAGCTATGGCGTTCCAAGTTGGAGTCGGCCTTTACTTCCCACCAACAAGCGATGGAAGAGCTGAAAGCTTCTATCAGTAAAGGTGCAGGGGCCCAGGCGGAGGAGCTTGTAGAGGCCAAAAGTGCTCTAGAAAAGCTCAAGTTGGAGCACAAGTTAGCTTTAGAAGAGGCTGCAGCCAAACATGAGGCTGGTGTCTCAGCTTGGACTCAGGAGATGCAGGTCCTGAAGGCACAGCTGCGGTCTTTAACTGAGGACAAGGAGCGACTGGAAGAGTCGCTGCGCTCCGGTGTGGAAAAAGCAGAAGAGCAGCACCTTGTGGAGATGGAAGATGTTCTTGGAAAGCTTCATGCTGCTGAGGTTCGAGTGAAGGAGCTTGAGGAGAAAGAAGCAGTCATGGCACAGCAGGTTCAAGACAAAGATAGAGAAACCAAAGAGCACAAAGCAGAGATCGAGGCGCTCACTGGCCAATTAGCACAAAAAAGTCAAGAGTCTGTAACTCTCAAGAGTCAACTAGAAAATGTACAAACTCAAGGAAACAGCCATTCTGCACAGGTGGGTTCCTAAACACCACTTGTTTTTTTAAATGACTTTCTTATTTGTTACAATATGTTTGAGTTTTGTGGAGTTTCTTTTAATTAGATTAGTATAGCTCTGTCATTTTATGAAAAAAATTTTTTTTCTTTTATTTATTCTACTCTTTTACTTGATATATGCTGCAGGTTAATGAACTGAGCTCACAGTTGGGGAGCAAAGAGCAAGAAGTTGTCTCTTTACAGCAGAGTCTGACGACTGTACAGCAGCAGAAGGACACTCTGGAACAAGAGCTTGAAAGCTTGGTGAGGTGTTTTGTTTACCTTTATGAATTTATACTTTGTTATACCATAAAACCTTGAAAGCTTGGTGAGGTGTTTTTGACCTTAATGAATTTATACTTTGTTATACCATAAAACCTTGAAAGCTTGGTGAGGTGTTTTTTACCTTAATGAATTTATACTTTGTTATACCATAAAACCTTGAACAAAAAATGTTTTTCTTTACAGAAAAATAAATTAGATGAAAGCACAGAGAAGCTGACAAAATCAGCTAAAACTATGCAAGGTAAAAGATGGAACAACTATTTCACTACAACCTTTTTTATCTGGCACAATTACAGCTTTTTCTCCCCTGCAGAAACACAAGAGACCCTCAGTAAAAAAGAAGAACAGTGCACATTTTTATCCACAGAGTCGGAGTCTCTAAGGAGTCAGCTTACCGGTGAGCATGCTAGAACTGCATTGTCCTGCATTAAATATTCTGTTTACACGTTTGCCATTTTGCATTTTAGTATACTGTATTTTTCCCTTTTTTTTTTAAAGTAAATTCAATAATCAGACATGTTTTAATTTAGGATTGGAAAGGAAACTGAAGACTGCAGATGAAAAGCTTGAGCAGTTTTCAAAAGATAAAAGCAAGCTAGAAAAGGATATTTTTGAGATGATGAAGACATCTGGGGATAGTTCTGTTCAGCTGACTAAAATGAATGAAGACATCACACTAAAGGAAAGGTACTAAAGCTATTCTCTTCGTCTTCTATATTTACTTGGTTTTAGTACTTTAATATCAAATTAGCATGATTAAGATTTTTTTTCCCTAATATTGCTATTAATTTGTATATTTGTTGTTTTTGTTTTGTTCTGTTCCAAAGCAGATAACCTTTTCAGTTTTTTTAATCTTTCACTTTATAGTCCACTTTCTCTCTTGTCATTACACAGGAGACTTGAGGAGTTGCAGAATCACCTCGCAGAAGAGAAGGAGAAGGTGGCACATATGGAAAAACTCCAACAAGAGCAGTCAAAGAAAGAGCAGGAGCTGAAAGAGATTAGAGATTTGCATCTGGTTCAAATAAGTACTCTTCAGGAAAAAATTAATAACTTGGTCAGTATTTTAGAAACAGTCACAAACGTGTTGAAAAAAAATCTGTGTTTTTTTAATTTTGTTTAATTTTTAAACTGCTTTGTGTAATTTAAGACATTTTATTTGTGTTTAAAGGAAAAATGTGTGGGCAGATTTGGTTCAGACCTGTTTAGCAAACACAGTTTACACAAGAGAAGGTTTTCACACAGTATCACCAAGTAGTTTTGTGGAGATATTGCAGAAAAGCTGTTTAGAGAATATGGTGGGTCTCAAATTAATGCTGTTGATGTTTGCTTTTTCACTTGTCAGCCTGCTACAACGTTCCTGAAAAGTTTTAGTACTGCAGTGTGTGTAAAAACTGCTTCAGTCTCTGTCAGTAAAGGCTTAAAAATGCTGTGCTGTGATTGTTACTTTGCTCTTTTGTTTCTGTTTGTTAGGAGACTACACTTAAACAGAATGAGATCCTTGTTGAGGATCTGAAGGCATCAAATAAGAAGTCCCTCTCTGAGGCTTCAGAGCTCATGGAAGTTACCATAAAGAATAAGGTAAACCAGGTAACGTTAAAATGTTTTAATGTATGTAACAACACTTTATGGCTTTAAAAGGTGAATAGTTTGTACAGTAGATAACATTTGATGCAAATACTCAAAACACTTTACACTATAATCTGTGCCCTCACTTACCCATTCATACAGCACTCTACTAGATCTACGCATATAGTTACACATACTGTATTTACCATTACTACAGGTTTGATGGAGAAGTTCTGAAACCTGTACAGTCTTTGGGTACTTTAGAATATATATATAATTATGAGAAAGGCAGAGAGCGTGCATGCATGTAAAACAAATTATTCAAGCTACTAATCAACTCAGCAGTTTAAAGTGTGCATAAAGGTGTGGGGGTTCAGATGTGTGTATCCATTTCAAATCCATTGATCTGTGTTCAGCATTTCATTTTCAGCTATTGTAACTTAAGTTTTTCAGGTGTTTATTATTCTGCGTTTTAGCAGAAGTTTCACTTTCTGCCCAAGATTTTTGTTGTTGTTGTTCTGCAATATTCACTTGTAATACTGGCATTTACATTCTACATTTAATATTTATTATTCATTTGACCAAAAGTCTAATATTTGTGCAGCTAATTTTAATTATGCATACAATTTTAAAGAGCTCAAACACTCCCAGGTTTTCTGTTTAGGTCAGCTAAATCTGGTGGATTTATTGTCAGTATTACAAATAAAGTTGGGCTGAGGCAAATGTTTTCTTACATTTTAAAAGAAAATGTGCTACAAGTGTTGGTGTGAAATTTTGCCATATTTTCATGCTTTGTTTATTTGATATTTATTTATTCGCTACCATAAGTGTGTGTGTGCACATATATACATATATTTTCCCTTCTTTGTTTTTCTTTTACCTTTTTATTTTCCCAGCTCCTTTCTGCTGAGCTTGACTCCTACAAACAGGATGTTGATCATTTGTCAAATAAATTGGAAAAGCAGAATCTAGATCTGGAAAACCTGTTTAAGGAAAGTGAGGATGTTAAAACTGAGAAAGACAAGTTAGAGCAACAGGTTTCTGAAATGCAGAATAAGCTTTCTGCCATTGAGATTAGTTGCAAAGAGCTTTCAGTGCAGAATGAAGAGCTGGTAGGAGCAAAAAATGAACTTTTAAAACATCAAGAGGAACTACTAGCTAATAACAAACAGTCAAATGAAGAGAGAATTTCACTGAATAAGGAAATTGAAACTCTCAAGCGCCTCCTTCAGGAAGCACAGACCATAAATGAAGAACAGCAGCACAGTAAAGCTGAATATCTGGCTCAAATTGATGAACTTCAGAGACAAAACTCAGAGAAGAACGACTGCGTCCTGAAGCATCAAATGGACATCCAGCAAATTGAGTCTAAAAAGGAGCAGCTGCTTCAGGATTATGAAAACCTCTGCAAAGAAAGGAACCGGCTCGAAGAGGACCTCAGTGAAACCAAATCAAAACTCACATCTGAGAGGGACAATCTTATATTAGAGCGAGATGCAGCTAGAAATGCCAGAAACGCTCTTGATGCAAAAAGTGCTGAGCTCCAGGGAAAACTCAAGTCGCTGACTTTAGAAAAAGAGGATCTTACAATGAAGAATACCCAGCTTCAGGCCCTGACAGAAGCCCTGACAAAAGAGAAGATGGGGACGTCCTCTGAACTCAGTGCTGCTGCCTTGGACAAAAGAAAGCTCGAGACAGAGAAAGAGGCGCTCCAGAATAAGCTCGGCCTTACAGAGAAAGAGTTGGAGAGGATTGTACGTGAACGTGACGAGCTTAAAGCCTCTAAAATGAGCCTGACTCAGATGTTGGAAGAATTCAAAACCAGCAGTCAAGTGACCGATTCTGAGAGGCTTCACCTTCTGCAAGAAAAAGAGGACCTGCTTGCAAACCAAAGAAAAGTCTCTAATGAGAAAGAGGAGCTCCTTGGACAGGTGAAAGATCTCAAAAAGAAGCTGCATGCCTCAACAGAGCAATTGTCTCTTTCTAATGAGAAGCTGAAAGAAGCGTTCTCCTCCTTTGAGCAGGAGAAGCAAACGTTGAGCCTTCGGATTTCAGACACTGAGATGGCTCTGCATGATGTGCGAAAAGAAAAGATGAGCTTGGACTCGGCTGTAGAGCAGCAGAAGATGGATTATGAGCGTTTGGCAGTGGAGAAGGGCGAGTTGGAGGAGAAGTACACAAAGTCCATATCAGAGAAAGAGGCTCTTTCTCTTGAGCGTGATAAGCTTGCTAGTGACATCAGAACAACTAGAGACCAGTTAGACAGAAATACCAGAGATAACGCTGACCTTCATCAAGACAAGAACCGTTTAACGACGATGATCGAGGAAGCCAAAAATCAGAAAACCGAGCTGGAAGTTGAAATGACCACCTTGAAACGAGAGCGGACCGACCTTGAAAATGAACTGCAGAGACTTCGCTCTGACGCTGAAATCCTTGAAAAGACCAAAACTGAACTTGCTGAGCAGAAGAGAATAAAAACGGAGTTTGAGAAATCAAATCTAGATCTCGTTCAACAGGTAGATAACGTTAATAAAAATTACCATCACATTCAGTCGTTACAGGCTGAGGCTGAAAATAAAGTGCAGTCTTTGGAGAAGGAGAACCAGGTTTTGCTTCAGGAGATTCAGGAGTTCAAACATCAGATTGAGTCTGTTTCAGAGGCCAACAAACTTCTTGAGACAAAGCTTCAAGCTGAATATGGTGAACGAAGTAAAGCCACGTTTGACAGAGACGATCTTTCCAAACAACTCGAGGACCTTCAGAAAACGTTGTCTAAAGTTACACAGGAACGTGAAGATCTTTCCTCCAGCCTTAAGAATGCTGATGAACAAAAGAGCTCTTTTACAGAGGAAATGCAGACTTTGAAAACCAAACTAATGCAGAAGGAGCAAGAAAATTGTGAACTAATAGAGCATAAGGAACAGCTGTCGTCTAAGCTTGAAGAGATGGACAAACGGATAACCTTAATGGCCACAGAGAAAGAAGAGCTATTCGCTGTGCAGGCTAAGTTGACGGCAGAAATCTCTTCTCTTAGCTCAAAGAAGGAAAATTGGCTCACCGAACGCTGCTCACTTGTTGAAGAGGTGAAGTGTTTGCAGGCTAGCAAGGAACAGCTAGCAGTTGAAGTCGAGGCCCAGCAAACCGAGAGAGAGAGGCTGGAAAAACAATACAAGGATGCTCTTGAAGAAGGAATTTCCTCCAGCATCTCAGATCTCACAGCTCAGAAGGGTGCCATGCAGGTGGAGAGGGATGAAGCCGCCCAGCGAGTCAGGGAGCTCGAGTCACAACTAAAAAATGTCCTTTCTAAGCAGCTTGAGGTATTTCTCTTCCTGTACTAATCACTGACACACACTTTAGAGTTGCTGGGGCTATGCCACCTTCTCACTGCATGCCTGCTGGTTCGTCTCCCTTTTCTTTTTGTGTCTAACCTTCATCTTTCATTTACCGTACTAGCTGCTGTTTATTATGCTTAGTTCCCAGCTTTTCCCTGTGGGCTCATAACGTGAGCTAATGCCAAACAAGATCCATCCAGAGTTACACCAAAATGGCAGTGAAGCTGTGTTTATCACACACAGTCAATTTATATATACTGTACAATAAATAAACTGTCAGTTCATAAAGTCCAACAGCTTGGCTTTTAAAGGATATGGATATCTACATATTTACGCAACATCATTGTTTTTCTGTCTCCGTTCTGAGGCCACAGGTTGTAAAACCAGTATTTTAGAGTATACACTGTTTTTCTCTCTTTTTTGCAATATTTTCCTTGTTTATAAGAGTGTACCAGCATCTGGAAAGTGTTGGTACACTGCACCAAAACTCTTATTTTAATCTTCTTAATTGATTGGAGAAAAATAAGCATGTGTGTAGGTAATTATTCCAATAGAAATAAAATGATTTGGTCGCTCCAAATTGTGCATTCAAATAGATGGAAATTTTCCTAAATTCTCCCAGATTGAAACCAGTGAACATTTATCGATGTGTTGTTTGATTTGAACTAGTTGATCTTAGCAAATGTCCTGCTTTAGGCTGCAGAGGCTTCAGGGAAGACTTCTGAAGCTCTTGAACTGCTGACGAAAGAGAAAGCTGTTCTTTTGAAGGAGAAGAACGAAGCTCAGTCCCTGCTGGAGGAGCTCCAGAGCTCAAAGGAGGAAATGAAGACCCAGGTGAGACAAGTTTTAGCCAAAGACTTTAAAATAACGCCTCAGGTTTGTCGCCAACACTGGCTTTTATATTGGTTTGATCTTTTCTGTTATAACATTTATATAAACATTGTTTTAGCTGGAAACTTTGGGGAAAGAGAATTCCAAGTATCAAGAGGACCTGAACGTGTCCAAAGAGCAACTTTGCACAGAAACACAGAAGATAAAGAGTTTATGCCAAGAAATGTGAGTTCATTTGTACAGCCTGATCACATTTGACTTTTGGAAGTTCGAAACAATTGACAGTAAACATTAGCTCATCAGATGTGAGGAGTCATTCACAAGCTAACATATGTTCTACACAAATATTTTTATTTAACCAGTGAGGAACTTAAAGAATCGGTTTCTGTGAAGACACAAACTCTGCAGACGTTGCAAGATGAGAACAACCGGCTGTCCCAGCAGCTTCATAACAATCACAAAGACCAGAGTGAACTTGTAGCGGTGAGGCATTAAAATGTTGGTGCTAATATTAATGTTTTGTATACCAACACTGTATACCAACACTATTATTTTTAGTGTTTTGTATACCAACACTAATATTATTAGTGTTTTTTATACTAAAACTAATATTATTAGTGTTTTGTATACCAACACTAATATTATTAGTGTTTTTTATACTAAAACTAATATTAGTGTTTTGTATACCAACACTAATATTATTAGTGTTTTGTATACCAACACTAATATCCTTAGTGCTTTGTATACCAACACTAATATCCTTAGTGCTTTGTATACCAACACTAATATTCTTAGTGTTTTGTATACCAACAGTAATGTTATTAGTGTTTTGTATACCAACACTATTATTTTTAGTGTTTTGTATACCAACACTATTATTTTTAGTGTTTTGTATACCAACACTAATGTTATTAGTGTTTTGTATACCAACAGTAATATTTTTTGTGTTTTGTATACCAACACTAATGTTATTAGCGTTTTGTATACCAACACTAATATTTTTAGTGTTTTGTATACCAACACTAATATTATTAATGTTTTGTATACCAACACTAATATTCTTAGTGTTTTGTATACCAACACTAATATCCTTAGTGTTTTGTATACCAACACTAATATTATTAGTGTTTTGTATACCAACACTAATATTATTAGTGTTTTGTATACCAACTACAGTAGTGTTTTGTATACCAACACTAATATCCTTACTGTTTTGTATACCAACACTAATATTCTTAGTTTTTTTTGTATACCACCACTAATGTTAGTGTTTTGTATACCAACACTAATGTGTTTGTATACAAAACATTAATAATATTAGTGTTTTTATTCTAACACTAATATTATTAGTGTTAGTATACAAAACACTAATAATATTAGTGTTTTTTTATACTAACACTAATATTATTAGTGTTTTGTATACTAGCACTAATATTATATTATTGTTAGTATTTGTAAGTTGTTGACCATGTTTGAATTTCACCTATTTCTCCACAGCTACAGGATGAGCATTTAAAACTCAAAAAAGAGCTGGAAGAGTTGAAACAAAGGTAAATTATTCTTTATTTATTGTTGTTATCCAGGTTTCATATGACATTTGCACAGTTGATCTTGTTATAGAGTTTTTAAAAAGCAGGTTTGTTTCATCTACTTGGCTCTTATATGCAGTGCATTTGGGATACAATGTCTATGTTACAGTATTTTTCTTTCTTCTTCAAAGCTTGCCAAATAATGCCTTCAGGTACTTGATGTCTTTTTAATGTCTTGTCATCATCACCTCATAAAACAAATGTACTGACTGTGTAGCCTACAGCCACATCAAATATCACCTGCTTGACAAATGTGGCCTCTGGTTCTCACCTTTGATATGTGCCACTATTATCAGCAGTCAGCTCAAAAAAGTTTTTTGCCATCTTGCATATCTATTGTGATCAAAAATCCATTTAACTATTGTATTAAACTGTTTGCTTTCCTAAATTGGAGAGCTGTCATAGACATTTTTTGTGGAGAGAGTTAAATGATCTTTCTAATGTTTGCATGTTGTACCTCCTGACTTTGTGTTGAACAGCAAAAGCACTTTGAAGGAGCAGTCAGACAAGGAGAAGGCCACCCTCCAACAGTCCATCAATAAAACCAGTGCCTTAATCTCAGAAAAAGAGCAGCAGGTGGAAAACCTGAAGAGTGAGGTAAGAAACTGGTCTCTGATTTGTACACTGTACTGTAGTTAAAACAGGTGGTTAGAGCAGTTGTCCCACAATAAGAGAGTTGGGGGTTCGATTCCATCAGTATGTTGTCGAAGTGTCTCTGGGTAAGACACTGAATCCCTCATTGTCACAGATTGTGTCATAAAGCACTTTGAGTAGTCTAGTTTTCTAAAAACACATACATGTATACCATTCAAGGCATGTGATTGACAGAACTGTTTACGTAGTATGCAACCCAGAAAATTAAACAAAATATGCTTTTTTCCTTTATTTTTTGT
This sequence comes from Hypsolebias antenori, assembly GCA_031762315.1. Taxonomy (NCBI): domain Eukaryota; kingdom Metazoa; phylum Chordata; class Actinopteri; order Cyprinodontiformes; family Rivulidae; genus Hypsolebias; species Hypsolebias antenori. The sequence continues at coordinate 18,159,573 of JARVGS010001792.1, read as the reverse complement.
TTATTTTTGTCAGCTAGGAAGACACGCCAACATTTTGGCCCCCTTCAGCTAGCATGGTAGTCAACTGGGTGTCTTTTATTTTATTTTTTAACTCCAGCCACACCTGGTCTTATCAGCAACTCTTTGTATCATTGAGCCTGATGCAGTGGTGATAAATAATTTAGTCATCTGGACAGTAGATCCATGGGATTCAAAAGGCAACTGCTTAGAACTATACTGTATTTTAAAAGAATGGATACAAGGACCACATGTCGGTGATGCACCTCCTAGCATCATTTCATTTACAGGTTTTGAATAAATCAGACTAAAAGGGCATGTTTCCTAACAGCATGCCATTTCTCGGTCAAGTAATGACACGCTTTCGTTTTTGTGTGCTTTCAAATATTTTCCTCCAAATCTAAAAGTTCAGCTTTGAAGAATGTCAGTCGGAAACTTTAGTTTCTGGTGCAAACAAAGTAACACATTTATCAGCAGAATCGGACCAGATCTTCTAAAATCTGGTGTAGCTTTTTGCATGAGGAAGACTGAACTCCTAAATCTACCGTAGACTTACTAAACGAGTGCGCACACTGAATTAATGTTTGTTTTAGCTTCTGTGATTCTCCTTTTTGTTAACATACTTTAGGAGACAAAATAAATGTACCATAAAATATATATTTAATAAATCTGGAGTTGTTTTCTTCAAAGCTGGCTGCAGTGCGTGAAGAAAGTGCCTCAGTTAAGAAGTTGCAGAGTACAATTCAGGCCTTGGAGCAGGACAAAGCTTTTCTACAGGAGCAGATCCAGAGACTAGAGAGAGACCTCACTGCTGGACCCGACGATGTCACCAAGTCTTCAGGTAACACTGGAAGTAACTATAAAACCCTCAGTTACAGCTGTTTGATAAATCCTTGTGTGAGCTGAAAAACAAAATGATTAGAATCTGCTTGATCTGTTTTCCAGGTGATGCGATTTTGGACCAAATGAAGGAAGATAAAGAGACTGCAGAGGGTCAGGTGTGTACTGTTCCACTTAAATAATAGGAATTTTAGACTCATATTTTTATATTTGAAATTATGGTTTCCTAACCTGAGATCTTTTGATTGGGTTGTTGTCAGTGTTTTTGAGATCTTACTAAATGCCATCAGTGTAATTTGTCATTGTATCATTACTACTCAAATATGTCTAAGCTCTTATCTGGATTTTATAGATTATGATGGCTTCATGTCACAGGATATTGTTTTACAGAGATAAGTGTTAAAACTGTAATAAAAACATGTAGCTTCTGACATGACCTCAGCTTACAGAGATTATATTTGTTCATCAGTATCTTTTCACCACCGAGAGACATTTCAGTAACATCAGATTATAATGTTCCATCAGCGTGTCAACGCTCACTTATATCTTGTGTTTATCCAGAAAAGTTACATGTTCCTGTTGGCATGAGTGGCTTGTCTGGTAGAGCGGGATCCTAATTGATGTTTTCATGTTTTTTTTTTTTCCTAAATTCAACTCTTTACTTCTTCTTCCCTGTTTCTGATGTTGGCTACACCACCATCAGGCAGCGGTTTGTTGATGCTTTTCATCAGCTTCATTTGTGCATGTCGTTCACTTGTCACTCATTCAGTCACATTGTGGTTTGTGGGGAAAGTATTAAACCATCGTCTGAAGATGACTCAAGCTTGATGCATTGATGAAGCATCCACTCTCTAATGAAATAAAAACGATGATCAAAAATGCATAAAGGACATCTGTGAAGTTGGTTTGAATCATCTGGGTATTTTTATGCCTCTCCCAGTGAGTCATTTCAAGCTTTGATTTGTCTTTGATGACAACTCGCAGCAAACCAAATTCATTTTTGGGGCAGTGGGTACGACAACACAACTATTATTTAACTTTTTTCTACAACTATTATGTTCGTCCAAAATCCACAATACAGTACTAGAAAATAAAATGCACTAAATTACGAGTTAGTTAGTTAGTTAGGTTTGTTTATTCATTTCATTTCAATTTAAAAACAGAACATATTAAAAAAAAAAACACAATTACAATAAAATACCCATAAAATGAAAGGAAGCAGAAGAAGAATAAGATTCTTATCATTTCTGCCCCTTTTTAACAACGTCAGCTTAAAAAACAAACAATCAATTCAAACAATTTACAACTAACAAACCCCAAAATTAAATAACAATTTTGCGTTATAATTCCCCAATGTTCTCAAACTTAAATATATTTCATCACAAATACGTTCTTAATTCTTTTCTTAAATACAACTAATGATTTCTCCTTTTTCATATAATTATCCAAACAGTTCCACAAACCAATTCCCTTTGTTATAGTAGACTTACCCTTTAAACTTGTTCTATATCTCGTTTTTACAAAAATATCCGTTCCCTTTAAATTATAACAACTATTCCTTTTAACAAAATACATTTGTATGTTCGGTGGTAAATTTTCATTCTGAGCCCTGTACATGAGTTGTAGAAAATAATAATCCACCAAATCATAAAACTTAAGAATTTGCATTTGATAAAACAAAATACTTGAAGGATGATGACAATGCTTTTTTGAGCTCACTCTTATAAGTCTTTTTTGTAAAACAAAAATAGACTTTGTTACAGTTCTACATGCTGTACCCCAAATACCAACACAATAAATCAAAT
>JARVGS010001792.1:18090843-18104040 GCA_031762315.1 Hypsolebias antenori | reverse complement strand
GTTTTAAGAATCTGTTGGAATCCTGGCAAAAACCAATGCAGACATGTTCCTGTTTTTGATTTTCTACATCTGCCTTAAAATCTGTCTGTTTTGCTACTTTGACATCTTTGTTTTAACTTGTTAAAAAAATCTGTTTTTCCTCTCTTATGGTTGTCTATTGTTGATTGTACAAGGAAAATCTATTGTTGCTGTTGTCATCATCCTCAGTTTGTACTGTAGCCCTCTCTTGTAAATGAGTCCTTGAAGCTCAAAGAGATTAACCTGCCTAAATAAAGGTTGAATGAAAAATAAAAACATGAAAGTCTCATTCAGTAATACACTACATTGTGTGAGCTATCAAAATTGACAATTTAATAGTATAAAAGCGTTCTGAGATGAGACTAACCTGTATAAATAAAGGTTGAATGTACTGTACTGTGTAGAAATTCCCCAAATTCCTATTCAAAGCAAACACGAATTTCCGAGCAGACCGCTAGAGGTCAGTAAAACACAGATTTTTATTAATTTACGCTTAGAAGCGTCATTTTCTGTATTAAATGATAAATATGTATGCAGAATAGTGAAATACATTACGTGTAATTATCTATCTCTGAAGTGGTGGAGAAGCCAGATATTCAAATATGTTTAGAATGGCTTCACACTGGTTTTCTCTAACATACAAACTTTTAAAATGCATAAATCTATTTCTGGTAAATTATGTTCAAAATAAAATGCATTATGTGGACAAAAGTGAGAAAATAAGCAGTGAGCAGAATTGGGAAGCCCTGTATGAAACATATGTGTGAAAACAACTTTATTTAGCTAATACTGTACTGAGGTTTAGGTGGCAAGTGTGAAAAAAATGTAAAACAACGAATAATACTTTCTATTGCAGATTTTATTTTGAAATGTGGTCGCTTGGCTTATTCCGCTGACGTATTTCCGGTTACACGTTTGGGAAGCGGTCCAACAACTTAAAACTAAAACTACGGTATTTCGGGGGGTTTTCTCTCTCTCTCCTCCTTTTCTTTTCTCTGTTTGTACAGTTTTAGTGCCATTCACTAAAAGCTTACGGGTTTTCACTCTCATTGAACTAAACATGACGACTGTATAACCGCAGGAGTCGGATGAAACACTCGTTTAAGAAAGAAAGCTGCTTAACCGAACCGTCTGGTGATTTCACCCTTTCACTGACTGACAGGTGAGGAGCAGAAACGTAATTATGTGTCTTATTGATTGCTCTAATGTTTATAATGGTTTCTCACGACATTACCCAGCATCTCTAACTCCGGTTCTTATCTCCAAAGCCCTCAGCTGACAGTCAGCCGTCTTGACTCTACCGCCATGATTAGCTAACAAGCTAACTACAAACAAGCTAACTACAAACAAGCTAACTACAAACAACTACAACTTGCGTAGATCTTGTTTAGTCATTTCCTTAATAAGGGAATTAACTTTTTTACTTGCATTTAATTCCTCTTGTGAATATTGAAAAACGTAATAAAACAAGTTCACTAATTTATACAAGTTTTATCCAGGTTTTCAAATGTATCCAAAACTATTTATACCTTTCCTAACTTCCCTGCTTTGATCAAAATAATGATCTTAATTATGTGGTGCTGAAACAGCTGGAAGCCTTGCCCTTTAAAACTGTAAGGCTTCCAGATGTTTCATTATTTTGGTCAAAGCTGGTAAGACCTTAAACTATTTTTCAGTATTTGATGGATAGACTTGAGAACAATCATAAAATGATCTGCTACTCTATTCACTAAAACTATAAAATAAATGTGCAAAATATGATAGAAAATCAGTTTTGTCCTTCTTGGGGGACACCAATAAACCGTAACATTGTACTTGTAAACTATGTTTTGTCAGTGTTACAAAGTAATGCTTGTTTAGTAAAACTTTGTTCCTTTTTAAAGTAATGTGTAAATAGGCTGGTGAAGATTCTCAGTCATCCAGGACATGATAAAATAAAAAAAAAGTTCAATATAGAAACAACTGGACTTTATTTGTAGCAAGAAGACGTTTCGCTCTTCATTCCAAAGAGCTTGCTACAAATAAAGTCCAGTTGTTTCTATATTGAACTTTTTTTTATTTTAATGTGTAAATAGCTCTGTATGACTTACAGCTGAGTGACCTTGTGACTGAAAACCTGCATATTAAACAAATGCTCATTGATATTCAGTCATATAGCCACGTATATTCTGTGAAAGGTAGTAGTGGTGGTTTTATAAAGTATGTCAACATGTAGCGAGGCTCTGAACTGAACTATTAAACTGACTAATAATACAAACTCCAGCATGAAATGTCATTTTTTTACACTGTACTATACAGTATTTAATATTTGCTTTTGTTAGAGACAGTCAAGTTGATGTAAAGTTAGAAAATTCTCAGTTACTGACGTGTGTTTTTGGAGTTGACAGAGGGAGAGCTTTAAAATGTCAACAGACAAACAAAGAGGAATCAGAGTCTCTCAGGAAGAGCTGCTTTGCAAGAACGCCTGTGGATATTATGGAAACCCTGCATGGAAAGGCTTCTGCTCAAAGTGCTGGAGAGAAAGATCACGTCCACCTGGCGCCTCAAGACAAGATGCAAGGTAAACTTTATAAAGTGTAACTTTTGAACCAAGACCAAGAAGAAGCATTTTGTCTGTGTTATTTAATAATCAGCTTACTGCTACCCCTTTTAGGCCCAGCAGTGACGGAGCGCCACCCACATTTTCCAAATTTGAGGAGAAGAAAAATATTGAGAAAGGTAGCCGATATAACACTGTGAGGAGACTGTTCTGGGGCAGCTCGTCGCCTCCAAAGCCTCAAGGTAGGTCTGATAACTTTGTGTATTCATACATTGTGTCTTCTGTCCCACAATCACTTGATTTCCCAGATTTATCTGAAACATCATCCATTGTTTGTCTTTTCAGAGTCTTCGGAAAGCCATGCACACATGTTAAAAGCTTATCAGAGTCTTGAGCCTGGAGACTTCCCTGGCTTTTTAAAGATTCTGCGGAGTCCACCATCCCAGCGCATGCAGTCGCGTTGTACTGCTTTCCTCAACACAATTGAAGCTTACCATGTAATTAATTACTGTATAAATGTTAACTTTTCACACGTCAAGCCTCTGTCTGATGTCAAAACCTGATTTATCTTTGCAGGATCTGCCGATACAGAAACAATCTGACCTTGTGCAGGATTTCTACCAATCTTTTGCCGAATATTTTAGAAGTGAGTGCAGATCAGTTCATTGCGCCTCTTGTTTTCTTGTTCTTGAAGAAACGATGCTTGAGTTGTTTTCATTTTCAGGTTTTCCTGAGGCTCAGGTCACTCAGATCATGGAGCACGTAGAAAAGCTGATAATGACACGGCTGCACAAATGGGTTTTCTGCCATGACAGCTGCGACGATGAACAGAAGGATTTGGCTCTTCAGCGTCGAATACGGTAACACTTCTTACATATTAACGACTAATAACGTCATTTATGAGTTTCTAAACTACAGATCTAATGTCCCATTTATTTGTCTCTGATGTTTTTCCGTTCAGTTCCTTAAATTGGGTCACTCCACAGATGCTGAGCGTTCCTTTTCCAGAGGAAAACATTCCAGTCACAGGCGACCCTTTCCTGCCAGCTATAACAGGTGAGTTACAACCTGATTGACTGATTAATTTTTCTTATTCTTGAGGAATTGAAAGCAATGCTCAGTATCAGGCACAGGTTGTCACATGAACAGATCCAGGCCAGTTCTTTCATTTCTGATGCAAGCTCAATAATCCAGGTAGATAAGTTTAGCAAGGCTGAGTCGGTTCCTCTGGACAGATTCTCCTCACACTCATTAGAAACATCTTCAAATTATCTGAAATGTATTATTTGTGGTTTGTATTTTAAATATATAAATATTTTTATTTTTTTATCCAGCTGTAATAGAAATGGATGCCAAACGTGCACCGCAGGATAAGCTTGCTTGTGTGTCCAAATGCAGTCAGCACATCTTTGAAGCTCTTGCAGTCCTCAACAATGAGCCTGCTAATGCAGATGCCTTCCTGTCAAGCCTGGTTTATGTGGTCCTGAAGGCCAACCCACCTCGTCTTCACTCCAACATGCAGTACATGATTCGTTTTGGACTGCCACACAGTCTGATGGCTGGAGAGAGTGGCTACTACTTCACAAACTTAGTGAGTTATGAACAGTCACCCATTCATCATACTTCCCAGGGTTATATGAAAGTAAGTAACTTGTTCTTGTGTCCTTCACCCGTTCCTTTAGTCTTGTGCTGTGGCCTTCATTGAAAAGCTTAACGGACCAGCACTGAGCCTCAGTCCAGAAGAGTTTGAGGGCTACATGCAAGGTCAGCGTGCTCCTGCTGTATTAACCAAGAGGCAGCAGCTTGTTGGGGAAACACAGCACCTTTTGGAGGAACTGCAAGGCAGGCAAGAGAAGCTGCACCAAGGAGTAGATGCTCTCTGTGTCGAGCTTCAAAAGTGGGTTCAAGCAGTTAATTCACAACTGGATGAAACAACAACCCAGTTCACTGAAGTACAGAAAGACATAACAGCACAGGCTGAGGAGCCTTCAGCTCAGTGAGGGAATGACGTCTAATGGTCAACATGTAGGTCCAAATGATACGGGTTGCTCTGTTATCAGAACCTCCTAATGTGGTACTTAGTGCATATGTAGGCTGCAGGAAGAATAAGATTTGTGTTCCAGGGATATTTTTGCACACGTTTCAACCCCAGACAAAATGTGATTTAAATGCCAGATGAAGGTGAAGGAAAAGTTGCTGAAGAAAGCGTTTTGGCAAGCTGTATGAAGTATTTTAAAAACAAATTAATTTTCACTTGTTATATACTTTAAGATAAAGACTAACACACATTCCAGTTTAGAAACAGTTGTGATAAAATAACATTCAGTACTCAGGGAACCTGGCACTTTGTGATATTGGCTAACACTTTAAGTGTGCCTATATTTTCCCTAATGGTATAAACCTCTGTGCCTATCTAGTGACTGCTATGGAAAAAAGAAAAATAAATAAATATATGCAAAGGTGAAAATGTATTGTAGCTGTTTTTGACCACTACAGGTTCTGGGGTGGGGGTATGAAAAACATGTTTGTTGGAGCTGTGTTGCCTTTACAGGCTAGTGCAATACAACACATTTCCATCAGTGTCCATGTAATAGAAAGTTGTTTACAACTGTTAACAGATTAATCAAGAAAATTTAAATGTTCTATATTTTGTTCAATGAGTGTGTGGAATAATATATTAAAGCTGACTTATTTAATTTAAAATGATGTACAGTATTGCTTTTTTGCCTGGTTTGGATTTCATAGCAGACCTGTTAATGTCAGTTAAAACCAAAAGATAGTTATATTAATAAACTGGTGTGCAAATATTTTGTCAGTTTTCTGACATGCTTTCTGTGTCTGAGTCCACAATAAAAAGAAAAGTTTAGTTGGTCAGAAACAAAAAACATGAAACATTTCCAATTCCTGTTTCTGATTTATATAAACTCACATGCATACAGATATAGCATTACACTTGTGTTACCACAAATCTATTTTTACATGAACTAATCAAATGTTCTTAAACTTAAATTCTCATTAAAATATTAAAAAAAATTGATTCTTGCTTAAACAAATTGCTGCATAATCCATCTGTAATAAAATCTGTAGTTCAGAAATATTTAGTAGATACCTCTTCACAATTTCACAAAATGCACTAGAAAAGTACGATGTAATTTCAAGAATAAATTTTTAAATACTCTGGCTAAAGTGTCATGTAAATGCTACATTTTCAGTATTTATAGAGCATCCAAGTCTAGAAATTCATAGTTTTACTTTAATTAAAATAAAATCTTAGAATAAAATGGTGGGCTCTCTTTAGGCTCAGGGTGTCTTGGTGTCAACATTTTAGAACACCTAATTTTTAAGCTGCAGGACATTTCTTGTGACCTGTGTGTTTTAATTTTTGTGTAGTACAGTATAATGTTAAAACAGACAGTCTAGTTGTGTCACACGGAGGGGCTAAGAGAAATCTAAATCCAATTACTAATACATATGATTTTAATTATTTGCAAGAAATAAGGATAACAGCACATACAATAAACAATACTGTGCGGGGACTGTTTGTTTTGCAACATTTGGTAGTGTCAAGACTTGGCCACATGAGGGCGCTGCACCGGAAGCAGAATCACCGGAAGTGTTGGGAACCCAGCAGCTGGTCAGCAAACATGAAAACAACAGAAGAAAATAGGTCCGAAGGCACTGAAGTAACGATGGATGATGTTAAAAATCTTGTTAAGAAGAAAGACGAAATAGAGGAACAAATAAAAGCTTATTACGATGTTTTAGAAGATGTAAGTTAGAATCCTGCTGAACACGGGTAGCTCTGTTTAGCTAACATGCTAATATGTTTTTGTTTGTTTACAGCAGGGTGTCGGAGTCGAAGGTTCGCTGGTTGACGACGAGGGCTACCCCCGAGCAGATGTCAATTTGTACCAAATCAGAGCAGCAAGGCACAATATTTCATGTAAGAACAATCAGACAACGACTTGTGTGACTGCAATAAACAGTTTGTAGATTACTTTTTACCTGATAGTAGAAGTTTTGTTTGTAAAAGAAAACTTGGGAATTATAAAACTTGTAACACATTTTAAAGATAATAGCTAATGCACATTTATTCCACAATCATATAAGAAAACTAAATCTACCCATATATTTTTTTATTTCATTTTGCAGCTTAGTCACTTAAACTACTTAAGCTAAAACTTATTTTACAGTTTATATTTTTGCTGTTGTTTGGTGTAACTGGGATCCTGTGTACACATTTTCGTTCCACCTCATGCATCACATGTGATACGAAGGACAATAAAGAACCTTGAAAAAGGTTTTATTTATAGCAGGGGTCTGCAACCTTTACGATGAAAAGAGCCATTTCTGCTCCTTTGTTCACTAAATTAAACATGTCTGGAGCCACAATACCTGCTACAACTGGGATTCTCAACTGGTGGCCTGCGGACCACTAAGTTTGTTGGAGGACGTTTTTCTGACCAGTGGGGTTGACTTTATAAAACTAAAAATATCTAATGATTTTTTTTAATGTATTAATATTTTTACACTTTAAGATTAAATAAAAGACGAGGTTCTTGTGGTTTTTGCCCAGTTTCTAAAAACTAAAACGATAAACTATGCAAGCCTATGTGATTTTTTTTTTTTACTGTAGAAAAACTAAGTATCCTACTTAGAAGAAATAAAGTGTAAAGTGAAAGTGAGTATGTTTTACTCCTTGTAATTTAGGAAAGCTGCTAAAACTATCCCTTTTGGTTGCAGACCCCTGATTTATAGTATAAAACATACAACTCCATCACAACATCATAGATCCATGGCATAGTTGATTTTGTTTCACACTTTTAATACTGTGCACACAACAATAACATCACTATAGGTTCAGTTTCTTCTTATGTTCAGGTTCCAGTTATTAGTAGTACATTTATGGAATTTCAGCTTTTTTTTTTTTTTTTTTTTTTTTAAATACTTTTAACTTTTATTGTACCGGTAACATAAAGACTTCATTGTGTTTCAGGTCTGCAGAATGATCACAAAGCCATCATGGCAGAGATAGAAGAAGCCCTGCACAAGCTGCACGCTCGGGAGAAAGCCAAGCGGGAACAAGATGCTTCTGAAGCCCAGGAGGAGGCGATGGAGCAACAGGTCACCCTGCCTCCTCCTTTTGCACGAGTGGATGCTGTAACCGAAGGCTCGCCTGCCTCTGGAGCTGTGAGTCACAGCAACTGGGCTGTTATATTTAGTAATTTATGAGATAAATGATCAGAATTATTTGAATTCAGCACTTAAACAATTTTTTTTTCATTGATGTTATCTGGTTGTTTCTTTTCAAAGGGTCTCAGAGTAGGAGATGAACTCGTCGAGTTTGGATCTGTAAACACAGGAAACTTTCAGAACCTCCAGAACATTGCTTCTGTGGTGCAGCATAGTGAAGGGGTAAGTTTACTTTAAGTAAGTTGGTTTTAGCTAAAGAAACAGTTTTCTGTGTTTAAGTAACAATTAATTGCAGATTTAAATTTACTTCAGTTTGCTTTAACTTGCTTTTTGTTTAACAGTCATATATCCATTTGATAAACATTCAGTTTATCACAGTGTCTGTTTTTATATGATAATTTTTACTTGACTTTAAAGACAGGGCCTATCTATTATTTAGTGTAACTTGCAGCGTCATGTTTGGTTTTTAGAAACCTTTACGTGTTGGAGTGATCAGGGCTGGCCAGAAAGTTCAGATGAATTTGACTCCACAGAGGTGGTCTGGCAGAGGTCTGCTGGGGTGAGACACACACACACACACACGTGCACGTACGTAGAATTTGCAACAATTTAAAAACCAGTGGAAGGAACAAACAAAAAAAGCTAATCAAATATGTTTGAATATTTACTTCTCTGGTGAAACTGATAAAACATCTCTTTGGTGCACATTCTTAATAAAACTAACTTAAAACGCGGCCTTGTTTTTTTAAACCATAATCTTTTTTTTTTTTTTGTTCCCCCAGATGCAACATTGTTCCAGTTCAGCGGTAATCTACAGAACTGTGTCATATTCATGTACAAGAATCTCATCTTTGACTTATCGTTCCTGAGTGCTTTTACACTGACATTATAATTATTACTGCAGAAATATTGATGCTTTTTTGTTTAAATTGAAATATTTCCTCCATTCGAACGCTGCCCTAAGGACTGAATATGTAAAAGGTGGCACAGACACAGAATCCACTGGATGAGAGAAGTGGGATACTGACGGTGATCCTGGATGTGAAAGAACTCCACCTGTATTATTCCTGCAGTCTGTTCGAAAATGTTTCATCTTGTGTGTGATTTATTTTGGGTTGAATAAAGTAGTGAACAACCAACAACATCTGTGAGAGTATTTGATCTTGTAATTAATAGATAAAAGCTTATTTTTAAATCATGGTAAAATAGCAGTAATAGTGCATTCAAGCAACTCAAAACATATACCGTAATGAACTATTACTGCTACTTTCTCAACATTAAATACCTTATAGACGTGTGGCCGAAAAGTAAAAAAAAAAAAAAAGATGTCAGACTTTAAGCAGGAACTTGTAAGTAGCTGATTGTCATTTAAAATGTGTACATTTATCATACAATTTTTAATTTATTTACTTAACGTTTAGAAACTGAGGCCATTTTCTAAAGCACCACACGTAACTTTGAGGACATTTTCTGCAGTTTGCGTATTTTGTAAAGTTAAATCTGTTGAAAACTATAGTCCTGGGATTATTGCAAATTTTGTAAACATCACTTAAGAGATAATCACACCATTGGTATTTAAATTAAAAAATATTCAAATATTTGATTGGACAAGTTTAATTTTGATCTAAAGGGCAGCAAAAAGCATGTACAAAGTAGATTTTTTAATGAAATTTTCTGTAGTCCCATTATTTTGTGTAAAACTACCTCCTTTTTCAAATTTACCATATGTCCATTTCAGGTGAAACTCAGATTTATTACACACAGAGTGAAATAATTCAAGCTTTTATTTCTTGTATTTTTGATGATTATAACTTACAAATAATTGAAAAAAAATTTCTGAAATTTAGAAAATTGTGGAGCTTCAAAATTGTAAACTCATAGTCACTAGCAGATTAACTCCTAGACATGAGCCATAAATGTCTCATTTCTCAAGTCCTGCCACTCCTGAACCAGACAAGTGTTTTACCTGCTGAGAAGACAAGGAACTGGACTGATGCTAAGTGGTCCAATGTCTCTTTTCAGATTAAAGTAAATTTCCATGTCATTTATAAATCCAAGGTCCCAGAGCTTGGAGGAAGAGTAGAGGCCCAGAATCCACATTGCCTGAAGCCCAGAGTGAAGTTTCCACAGTCAGTGATGATTTGGGTCCATGTCCTCTACTGGTGTTGGTCCTGTGTTTTCTGAAGTCCTCAGTCAATACAGCATCTACCAGGACATTTAATTTAGGCTTCCTTCTGCTGATGAGCTTTACACTGATTTCATTGATTGACAAGAACAACTAAACTTGATATTCTAATTTTTTTCAGATGCATCTGTATAAACAACTTGTGTCCACATTCAGTCAGATTCTGATTTAACTTGACAGGATACACACACAGTTTATGTCTTTGGACAAACACTGCCTATTCTGTCAAATGTTTCTAGTTTAGCAACAACTGGTTCAGTGAGGAAGAAAGGATGAGTTTTTATATGTTGTGAACTTTATATATTAAAGAAAATATGTCCAACACTTTGAAAAATTGTTTAATTATGTAAAATTGTCCACAGCACACAACAAAAAGTTTTTAAAACTTGTAATTTGAAAGATTTTAACCCATGTTTTATAAACTAGCATAATAATTGAAACTTGTCAACAAATAGTGAGGCAAAATGCCTGAATTTGTTTCACGTATGAAATAAATTACATATATTCCTTTAAACAGAAGTTCTCAGACAAAAAGAGAAGATGGGGGTGTTCATGTAAAATCAGCCATTGCTGAGATGTTGACAGGTCTGCTGCCTCTCAGGCATCAACAAACGTTTTACAAATCTGTACAAAGTAGTTTTATCCAAGCGTAACAAAAAAAATCCATATGAGATAATCACACTGGCAGCTTCATTTTCTTCTTTTTGGGCTTGACCATCTGTGGTAGTTGGATTTTAAATGCGGTCCTAAAAATGTAAATAAAAATCAAATTAATGCCAACAAAAAACTCAGATGTCACACTTTGTAATGTTGCCGTATCATGACTGTGATCTGGAAACAGATTCTCCTGGATTAGCTGACTTTTTATTAAAGCAGACTTACTCGCATGTTGTGCAAATGGGGCTGAAGTTGCAGAAAACTGGGCAAAAGGCAAAAAACACAAATTGTCACAAGAAGAACATTAATCTCAATAAACACAAAAATGGCCGTGATGCATTTTCTTTGGTTTGTTTTGAGACTTACTTGACAAACAAACCGAGCACACGTAACCAATTTCGATGAGGTTCCGGTGGCAGAAACAGGCGGCTCTGTAGTCCACGTGAGCGGGTGGCGGCAGCACCAGCTGAGAGCGCTGCTCCGAGTCGGGCAGGAACACCCACTGTTTACACAAAAACAAACTCACAATCTGCATGCGTAAGCAACCACATTTTGTTGTGTTGCAAAAACACATATTTTAAAATGTGCCCAACTCACCAGCAGATACTGTGCCAGGGCTACTTTCTGTGGTATTTTCAGATATACCCCTCCAGTTATATCACAGGCCTAAAAAAACAAACACACAGGCACATGTGGTGGTACTATTCTCCTGAAAATAAAATGTTGAGAAATAAACTATGAAACAAAGAAGAACCTGCTGAAGGAGTCCTGACTCTGAGTCCAGCACACAGGCATCAATCAGGATGTTCTGTTTAAAAATAGTTAAATGAACTGACTAATATGCTCATGAAAGAATATGGTCCGAACAGAGATTCTTGCTCTTACATGTTTCTGTGCAGCGAAAATCACATTCATGAAGTTCATGTACTGCAGGGCGCAGTCCTCAGCTGCTTTTATCACCTGGCAGTGAATCCAGAACATGAGCTCAAAACGCAGGCAAACAAAGCAAAACGAGTCATGAACAAAGTCAAAGACTTACCAGTATTCTCGATTTAATGTCCTGTCCAACTAAAGCAACAAAACAAAACATACATGTGGGATAAAGATAAGTAACCGCCTCCTTTTATTCTGATATTTGGGAGAGAGAGAAAAAAAAAAACATTAATTATATTACCTTCCAGCTTTTTTGAGACCCTGTTAATATCTGGATATTACAGCTTTTAGGAAAAGTTGCTAAAAAAGTACAACCGCTGCAGACAAAATAAGGGGAAGTCACCAAACTAAAATATCTACTACATATTGACTTCTCAGAACAGCAGCACATAAATAAATTGAAAATTTAAACAAGAGCTTGGAAATATAAACTTATCAAGCAAACACTGCCATATCACTAAAACAACAGACAAAGTATAACAATCTCCTGAGACATGCATTACTTTTTACTTGTTTATGACAACATGATTTGCAGGTAATAAATAAAAAATGGCAATTCTGTGACAAGACTTCTCTGTACAGTGTGTATATAACTTGAGCCACTAATAACTACTGAAAAAAAAAAAAACAAGTTTTCTTACTCTCATCTATTTTCAAAAAAATATATACAGTACTGAATTATAAATAAAAAAGTGCTTTTCATTCAAAGGATACAGCAGAGAGCTTTAGCAAGGGATCCCGCCAGCAGAGTATCAGTTGAGTTTCCCGTCACTTCAGCTGTACGAACACAAGACAGTAGATTTCAAGAAATCATTAATACTATTAAGTCTCAATAAATAACTGAAAATAAAACTACAAATTCAATAATATCATAAATATTTTGTGGCAGAAAACTCTTATATGAATATTCTTCTACATTTATACTTGACTTACTTTTTAACATAAGGTTCTTGATCTCTTCAGTAATAACGTTGTTGGCGACAGACAGGAGTTCATATTTTCCATCCTTGCTGGAGGATGCGTCGTCGCCACCATCCCCATGTTTCAAACTCTTAGTGGGATACAGGAAGTGACTGAGCAGAAGAGACATCACCATGAGCAAAGACAGGAACAAAATGTAGACACTTTCTGGGAGCTACAACTAAATATATTAAAGCAAATGCAGAATCAACACTTAAAAACATTATGCTGGATAGGTTAAATCCTACGTTTTAAATATCACTTTGAAGAAAAATCTTTGGAGCAAATATTACTTCAAAGTACAGGATCAGCCTCTGCAGAATGAATTCCATGAGAAAAACATGATTAATTTAGCACATGAAGAATGTAACGTGACATATACAAATTTAACTGAACCTTCAATCTTTACGGTTTGATGGCTGTATGAATGGATGAAAAACAATAAAACAAGGGTTTAAGTTAAACTACTTGGAAAAACTAAATGGAACTGACAAAGATGAAATAATGAATGTAGTAAATAATCTTACAAGCAGGAGATCAAAAGACTGGGTGGACATGGATATAATATTTGTAAAGGACATAATGAGTCATGTTATTGAGCCATTTACATATATGTATATGTAATTTATCATTCGCAACAGGAAAATTCCCAGATAATATGAAAGTAGCTAAGGTAGTTCCTCTTTTTAAAAATGGTGATAAATGTGTGTTC
>JARVGS010001792.1:18065364-18076512 GCA_031762315.1 Hypsolebias antenori | reverse complement strand
ATATATACCATAATTGTTACTGAAGAAAAACCAAATTTGTTAAAAAGCAAAGGAGTAAACCAAGTTTATATTAGACATAAAGCTGTTTTTTTTCCAAATTCTTTGTATTTTATTTTTAGTTTTTATTTAATTATTTTAATTTCTCATATTTATTGCTTTTTAGTGTTGCATTTAAACATTTAGTTTGAATAAACTGTAAAGAATTGTTTCTCGTGCTGCGATAATGAAATTCACATTTACACTTTCAGTTGTGGTTGCACAAGAGTCTGTTTGCTTGGTAAAATGACCCTCTCTAAACACTTTAATTGTGTAGTCCTGTTCAGTCTCATAAATAAACCAGTGGGGTGGACGGTTTAGTCTGAGGAAGCTTCTTACTGATGGCCATAAGCCTTTGAAGGATTATCTCTCACTATAAAGCTCGAGTGGGTTTTATTTTGACATGCTGTCCCGCAAAATTTCAGCCTTTATTTCTGAATAACTTTAGTTTTTTTTTTCTTTCTTTCTTTCCTTTTTTTAAATTTAAATTTTAATTTTTTTATTTACTTTTTTTTTTAACAGAGGACCAGAGCTCGCGCGCAGCAGCGTTGAAAAGGAAGTGCTGCAAAAGGTTTGCGTCGCCATGGAAACCCATTTCGTATACGGAAATATCACTCGGGCGGACAACTTTGAGAAAAAAATGTTTTTTGTCAAGTAAAGGTTACGTTCTCTCAAGTATCTTTTTGTTGTTGTTGATGCTGTTGTTGAGCGTATTAGCTTTTCAAAAACGTTTTTTTAACTTGCATGCATTCAGCAGAATATACAAAGTGCATTGTTTGCACAAGCCAAAAATTAGATGTTTTATTATTCAAGTTCACGATATTGGTTTGAAAAGGCAGAAGTGGGTAAAGATGATGGATGGATGGATGGATGGATGGATGGATGGATATTCCAACACTGACATTTGTTTAGACTCACAATAAATGAATTTCCAAGTACGTACAGTACTAATGAAGTCCTGACTAACTATAAACTTTGGCTCAGCATGAAGGAACAGATCATTGTGAGTATCTCAGTCTTGCCATGTGGCAAAACTGTTGCAGCTGCAGAGAAATCTACAGTAGACGTGGACAACTTGCCTGTGTTGGCTATATTTATCATATTTGCCACAGCAGACAAATCTTTCATGGCTGCATTTTGCTGCCCTATCTCTGTCGTGCACTAGTGTCAGATTTCACCACCGTCCTGGTATTCCCTGCTTTGCTTACCATCAACAGCGCAGAGTTGTAGTATTGACTCAGGGAGCAGTCATTATCCACAACCTTCTGTTAGATTTCAACAGACGGTACAGTCTTGTGGTGTTAATTGTGTGTGTGATTACTTTTTTTTATGAGATATGATGGACAAACTAAACTGACATGTCTGCCTGTATAGTTGTGGATCAAAACAGCGGAGGAAATGACCGTTTTCCTGTACGAGTGTCTGAGAGCTGCTGGGCTGCAGCATCATTATGACAGGTAAGTAAATACATTAAAAGTCAAATATTACCAGTGTTCTCCAGTAATGCATGTCCTTCTTGTCTTGTAGGTTTACCTTGGTGGGTGTTTGCCATGCAGCCCACCTTTTAGCTCTGAGGATGGAGGACTTCCCCCTCCTGGGAGTTCACTCTATGGAGGACAGGACTCGACTTTTCCATCTTGTCCAACTAGTCAAATCTCTTGACCTGAAGAGACTTGTGAACAACAACGCCGTGATTAATAGTGAAAATGTTCACGGCGGAGGTGATGAAGATGAATCTGCGGTGGCTTGTAGGTTCAGTCGTGATGGAAATCTTGATGAAGATTTAAGTGAAGACCAGGATGAAAACAAAGCTTTTGTGGGAAGTTCCAGCTTCGCCATGCCATCAAGCTTTCGAAGACGGCTCGAGTTCACTGCTGAATCTTCTCATCCTGTTCATGTGTATGCAAAACATAAAAACGATCAGCCCGTTCGTGGAAAAGAATCAGCCACACCTGTGCAACACAAGCTTTTAAGCAGAAAGTCTGTGTTGAATGCCCATCAAGACAGCAAGAACAATAAACTGTATAAATGTCCACATGACTGTCAAAATGAAGAAAAGCTGCACACCACAAGAGAATCTTCTACATTAAACTATTATGTTAGTTTACACAGTAAAAGGCATTATCCCAGACCAGTGACGTCTAAAACATTTACCAACAACTTATTTGGACTGAACGACAGAAAAGGAATATCCAAGAGGAAAATTTCTTCTACAGGAACGACTAAGTCCATACCTGTTTATGAAGCAAAAAGAACAAATGGATACAACTACGGACTCCCTCTGAGTTCTCCTCAGGCTTTAAACAACAAGTGAGCATCCTGCCAACATTTCAGAAGATTAGGGTTCATTAAATTTGATTTGTTACAGGTAGCATTTAATAACCACCTGCAGTCCCTTTTCAGATTTGAATAGCTATTTGGATTTGACTGATGTATTTTTTCTGTGTGTGTGTGTGTCAGGCTTGTGGGAGGACAAAGGATTAGCGTGTGTGTGAGGAAAAGGCCTTTAACACGTGCTGAGTGCAGAAGACGAGAGACGGATGTTGTGACAACTCCAGGTGGAGACTGTGTGGTTGTCCACGAAAGCAAAGAAGCTGTGGATCTCACAGAGTACATCCTTCAGGTATAAGTGCAAAGAAAAAAATCCGGCGATTTGAAATCTAAAATTTAATTTTTTTTTTATTTTTTTTTTTTTAATGGGGAAACTTTGTCGCACTTACCATATATTCTCATCTGTTTTTGTTTGTCTCTTGTAAATCTTCTCCTGCTGATTGTTTTGCAGCACAGGTTTTACTTTGACCATGTTTTGGGGGAGGAGAGCTCCAATGAAGAGGTGTATCTAAAAACAGCATTTCCTCTGGTGCAGCACATGCTCACTGGGTAGGCTGACTCTGATACAAAGAAGATGTGTCACCAAAAAAATGCTTTAAACGTCAATTTTTGAGTGCTTTTGTTTGTGTATCCAGAGGGAAGGCCACCTGCTTTGCATACGGACAAACGGGTGCAGGGAAGACTTACACCATGCTGGGTTCATCTCCTGGGGGACCTGGGCTGTACGCTCTTGCAGCTCAGGATATTTTTGCTCAGCTGTCCACCACAGAACACGCAGCTCAACTGGTTTATGTCAGTTTCTTTGAAATCTACTGTGGTCAGCTGTATGACCTCTTGGACCACAGGAAAAGGTGCTGCTACTGTTGTTGTTTTAGTATCCTGATTTTAAAGTTTTACAGTTGTTTATTTTAGCTACATTTGTTTTCTTTATTGGTTAGCTATTTTTTTCCACATTAAATAGCCACAATATTCTATCTTTAGTGTGCAGAGTTGTAAAGCTAACATATTTCTCTTGATATCTTCCTCCTCTCTTCTCTCTGAAGGTTGTTTGCCAGAGAAGATGGACAGAAAGTGGTTCACATTTCAGGGCTGCGGAATATCGGAGTGGATTCAGTCAAATCACTGTTGGAGGCATGCATCTTTATTTTAATGATGTTCATCACACATTTAATTTCTTGTATTTAGTGCCCTAATGTTGGACATACAGATTTTCAATTCAAAAGTGTAAGCCTTGTATTTTAAAAAGAGACAAATTGCCAAACACAGCTCCCCAAGTCTGCCTGGCTTGTCTAAAGACGTGTTCACATCCCAGCACCTTCATCAGCTGACTTTTAATTATAAATTGTATTATATTGAAAATAACTGAAAATAATACATAATAGTTGTGTGTGTGGGGGGGTTTGAGGAAATGATTGTGGCTGTCTCTTTGACCATCTTTTTTAATGCTTTTCCCATTCTCCGCATTCCTTGTTGCCATTCAAGGTGATTTCTCAGGGAATGACAGAACGAACTCAAGGGGTGAGTGGCATCAATCCACTCTCTTCTCGTTCCCACGCCTTGCTTCAGATTCAGCTCAGAGATTTAAACCAGCAGACAACTGGAAGGTGAGTCATAACTGACTTATTGCAAGCTTCTGTTGATTCCCTCCGCTGCAGTTGCTTAAAAAAAGCCTGATTGTAATGAAAACTGGTGAAGAAGGACAGTAAAAACATGGTATCATCACCTATAAATCAAACTTTCTTTTTTAACCTATACCTAATTTCCAAGATGTGCTATGGTTTCATTTGTTTTGGGATTAAAATGTGTTCAAATAGGATGCAAATTTGTTAACAAGTTTCATGCTGTTTGATTTTATTAGATGTTTTTATTTATTTATTTATTTATTTATTTATTTATTTTATTGTTAGTCGTGGATGGCCTTTAAACCCAGGCCTCCAAAAAGATTTACTGGTCATGCTTGTTTGTATTTAGTTTAAATCTAAGCATTTTGTTTATTGCAGTCGACCAAAATCAGGGATGATGGTGTAAAACGGGAAGAGAAGTTCATCAAATTTTGATCTTTTAAAACCAAAAAGAAAACACCCTCCAAGCACCATTATGACTAAGAAATGACAACATTTAAAGATAATAAAGGAAAATCATCACTTAACTGGTCTGAACTTGTAAACACGAGGACTGAAGTGAACTGGCTTGTCAACAACGTGCTTTCCCCCTCGTCTTCATTTCATCCAACACTTTGCAGACTTTCTGATGAGTTTGTCCTTTTTGATACACAAAGTAACTGAGTTCAGTATAACACGAGGACATTAATATTTGAGTGTAATGACTGGACTTAGTGATGTGTTTGTGTTTATGTGGGCAGGATGTGGTTTGTGGACCTGGCAGGAAGTGAGAGGGCGTCTGATGCCAAAGAACCAAACAGACAGACTCGTATGGAGGGAGCTGAGATCAACCAGAGCTTGTTGGCTGTACGTTATATCAGATGTCATGTTCAGATGTTTACACCATCTGTTTTTATTAATTTAACCATTTCACCCCTCAGCTCAAGGAATGTATCCGTTCCCTTGATAAAGACAAATCTCACACACCTTTCCGACAAAGTAAACTTACCCAGGTAAAGAGACTGATGCCAGTATATACAAGTGTGTAAACAATTTCATTTTAAACAGCTTTATGGTCGTTTTAGGTTTTGAGAGACTCATTTGTCGGTGACTCAAAAACATGCATGATAGCCAACATCTCACCGAGTCACCAGGCGACAGAACACTCACTGAATACACTGAGATATGCAGATCGGTAAGTTTGTTTACATAACCAGGCATGCTGAGAGAAGTTTGAATTGAAATATTTGTTATTTTATGATGATGCAATAATTATATCTGGGATGGCACATGTGCTTTTTTATAGTGTGAAGGAGTTGAGGGGACAAGGTGAGCTAAAACAGAAAAAAAGATGTGAGGCAGGACCCTCCTCCAAACATGATGTGTCCAATAATAACAAGTGTCAAAGCGATGCTGGTGTCCAGAAAAAGACTAAATTTAAGAGACAAAATGTGGCTGCAGTAAGGTTACACACAGACGGCACATTTCTCTGCTCAACACCCAAGGACAGTAGAAGTGAACAGAAGACACAATCAAAGAACAGAAGAGGAATAGGACCTGAGCATGTTATATCTATTAGCGGTTGGCTGTCAAATGGTGACAATGGGCATTGGAGTAAAATAGCAGATGAAAAAGATGGTAGGAGGATGGAAAATGTAAGGTCTAGAAGCCAGAGTCAGCGTGTTCGAGAGAAAAGTACCAGGGCACCATCGGTGTTTGAACAACAAGGGCAGCAAAATAAGGAAAACGCCATAGCGAGTTATTTAGCTTCTGCTAAAGTACGATCTGGAGTCCAACTCAGAGAAAAAGAGACTCATCTACTCAACACAAAAGACAGAAGAGAAGAGCAAACAAAAAGGATAGAATCAAGAGGACAAACGGAGAACCTCTGTAGAAGAAGTGTTGAAGAAGAGATGCAAAGACAAAGAGATTTACTTCAGGATGATCATCAGGAGAAAATGAGGCGTCTGAGACAGTACCATCAGCAGCTGCAGCAGTTTTCTCCCTCGCAAGCTTCTTCATCTGCTCATCTCCACTCATCATGTCCATCTTTCTCTTCCTCCACTCGGGGCTCCCTGTCGTCACTCCTGCACTCCCCCTACCTCTCACCTTTTGCTCAGACGGATCATAACTTGAAAGGTTTTTCAGATACGGACTGGGTGGGGGTTGATTTTACTAGAAGACAAAATCCTTTACTCAGTGATGAGGCTTTTGTACAAACTGGGACCTCTTCAAAGTACTGTACGAACAACGATGTGGATGGTGGTGTGAGGGAAGATCGGAGCATGGGTAAGAGTGAAAGTGAGAGGAAGGGGTTGGATGAGGCGAAGAGTGTCAGGAGAAAAAACAAGCGTTGTGCTTGGGCAGCAGAGGAAGAGATGGAGTCTACAAACAGAATGACAACTGTACCTACAACAAATATAGAGGCACAGCTGGAGTCAGATGACAGAACAGATCTGGGTGTGGAAGGGCTGGATGCATCACATGCTCCTGATAATGGAGCATGGAGTGCTGGGCAGACAGAAGCAGCTGATTACTACAGTTTAGAGTCTACTCACAGCAGCAACGACAGCTGCTTTAGTCACCCGTCTTTTGAGTCACAGCATCAACAAGCTCTTGCAGAAAGACCTCTTTCTCCAGCACTGATTTCTGACAACAAATCGAATAAACAGGATTGCAATATCCTTATTTTACCATTTCAAAACCTTTCAGAAGCAGTACCGCCAAACTGTGCCAGTAAAGTACCTTTTTCACACGTTCAGGCAACCACATCGCCTGTCACAACCATCATGACATTGACTGAGTCATTTAACAAGCCATCAGAATGTCCTGTTCACACATGCTCAGGTAACCATTCAGGCTTCAAAGCCAAGATGTCTGTTCTTTCTCAAGATGAGACTTCTTTGGAGCCCTTTAGCTATACTACGGACCCCCCGAGCATCTCCTTGCTTCATGTGGACCAACAACCTGCTACAGCCTCGTTCATCCAGGGGCACACCAGCAATACCTCCCTCTGCAAATGTAAAAGTGAGAATGGAGAAGGTGGTGCTGGAAAAGAAAGTTTCTTGGGTGTTGAAATTGAGAGGGAAATTGTAGATGATGAGGATGCAGAAAATACACAGTCTTTTTTAGAACGTGCTAAGATCTACCACTCTGCTGCACCCAATACGTTTGACACTTCTGGGTATACACTGCCGTCGCTTCACGATGGAGAGAACAATCAGAAAAATCAGCCAGCTTTAGATTACAAAGCCTCTGCATCTCAAACTCTCCATCAAACCCCTCTCATGTCACTTCCTATCCAGCACAAGAACATCAACTCGTTCACTGCATCCAAACGACCAGAACATGCACATAAAGTGCACAAGACATCACATTTCATTACAACACAACAATTAGAAAATGTCTCAATGCATTCAAATCAGTCAATTAAGACAACGGAGCCAAGTGGTCAAGAAAGCAACAGTAATCGACTAATTAGACCCACAATCCATCTGTTTACCATGGACAACTTGAACCATGTCAAGTAAGTACCACAATACTCTTTAGAATAAGTGAAAATGTTAGTAACTGCACTTACCGATGTAAACCTTTGTTTTAGATGGTGTGTCTTTGAGGCCCACTTGGAGCAGCTAAAGGAGGTGAAAGCTTTGTGTCGTAAAGAGGGAAAGCTTCTTAGCCAACAACATGATATGGTTAGATGAAACACATCCTCAGCTGAAAGTTAAACATTCTCCTTTCATGTACTTTTAAAATTAAAACACCTTGCTTTAAATCTCTTCCCTGTTTGTATTTCCATATAAAAGGCATTTGGAGAATACGTCCACAAGCTGGCAGAGATCCTAGAGAGAAAGGCAAGATGTGTACACAGCATGAGAACTCGGCTGCAGCCATTTCTGAAGTCCATTTTGTTGAACCCCTCGACACGAGGAGATAATCATGATTCAGCTGTGTAAATGAAACACGTTTGTAAAAATCAGTGCACAGTTTAGATGTTTTTACAGACAACAAACTGTGTGTATAAGTGCAGAGTGTGTTTTGTAAGTTTGATAAAATTATCAGTTTTATTGTATTTTATTTTAATGGCTTGATTTTTTTTATGAATTAATTTAATGGGGATCTGTCAAACTTGTGTGTATCAGATTAAGACAAGTGTTTCTAAAGAGAAATTTGACTAAAGGTGTTCCCTCATTGTGTCAGGAATACTATATGTGGAAGAATGTTAAAGAAAAAGCCTGTCCATTTACATACGGGTGCATAATGTTCAGTGTTTGATTCAAGTTTTTGTAATTGTTCATCTCGGGACATACTATTACACAAAGTGACAGACATTATCTTAGCTGTTGAGGTTAATGAAGTGGAGGCAAGTGTGGGTGCTATACTTCCACCACCACCCCAACATTTTTGTTGATCCGGGGATTCGAAATGGCAACTTGTATGAATATTTAATGCACCGTATGAAACAAAAATGTTTTACATTTAATTTGGAAACATTTCCTCACAGTCATTTAATCAGCTGTCTCTTATTTTCTTTATGGCCTTTTGTTTTGCTTTGATTAATAAAATGGCAAATTTTGAACACACCCAACAGACATTTCAAGAGATGTTCTTGGTATTTGACTTAGTCTGATGATATTTAAGTGTTACAGTGATTTTATCCAGAGTGGATAGACTAGACAAGCTCTTTAATCGTCTGTATGAGACAAAACTAAAGAAAGACTACGTTTGTGAAACCAAAAATTTGAACAACTTCAAAGGAACGATGCACATCAGTTCAAGGTATAAAACTGTGGAATGTTTTGGATAATAATTGTAAAAAAGCTTCCTCAATGTTTTTGTTTAAGAAAATGGTAAAAAGTAATTTATTGAAGAAATATGAAATTGTTTAGCATATTTTTATTGGATCTGTTGTTTTGACACAGAGTCTGTTTTGGCTTGTTATGTTATTTATAGACAAATTATGTTTGAATGTATTTTATTTCATATGTATTTTCTTTTTTGTTTAAAAAGGAGCAGATGTTATAAGATTTTTTTCTTCTTTCTGCTGCCTTTCATTTTCTTTGTAAATTTTTTGTTGTTTTGTTTTGTTTTAAAAATTGTTCAGTTTTAACTGAAAAAAAAATCAAGTCAGTTGTAGATGCATATCTAAAGGTTTATTTCTGAAAGTTTAATTTAAATTTATCCTGTGGTTCATAATAAATTTAGCTAAAGTGCAAAATCATAACAAAAGATCCTTCATTGTTCAACATACTGTACGTGTTGGACTCAATCTCAGCTATGACACCCAAATATAGCTTAGTATCTGTAAAATTGACCAAGATTTAGTGTGTGTGTGTGTATGCATGTGTTTATTTTAAATTCAGGTGGCAGTTAACATAATTACTGAGGAGTTAAACCACATGCAGAGACAGGTGAACTTGGGGGTAAAAATAATAATTATTTTACATATAACAAAAACAAAGTACTGATGGGGCAGCAAAAACTTATGTTGAGGGAGGTGAAGATAAGCAGAGCAGACAGAGAACTGTGAAGACATAGAAGGGACATGCCCAGACACCAGAGGAGTGAAGAGACACAGACTATAAACTAATGAGACAGAGTGAGGGACACCTGGGGGCGATTGGGATACAGGATAGGTGTGACAGGAGCAGAACACAAGGAAGAGAAGACACAGGGGAGTGCGGGAGGACACGGCAAGCACAAACCCCACAGCAGTGGCAACTTTCTTAAATTTGTCCGACTCAAAAAGTTAATCAGTTGTAGATGTAAAAAATGCTATTTTTCAAGTTTCATCAAAGTTGCAAAGTGGATCATGAGTTATTCTGGTAACAGACTGACACATGCACATACAAGGAGGAGAACTCATAATTGTTCACCTTTTGGCAGCAGGGTGATAATACCAAGAAATATGGTATTTGTGGGTTTGTATAAGTTATTTACTGTAGGTTGCCTAAACAAAAAAGCTATCATAATGTACAGTACAAGTTGAACAACTGGGAGATAAAGCTAGAGAGGCCAGACTGAGAAGGTTTGGACATGTCCAAAGGAAGGACAGTGGGCATATTGTTAGAAGGATGTTAGAAATGCAGCTGCCCAAAAAAAGGGTCAAGCTCAAGGTGTCTTTATTGTCATTCGCGCCACATGTGGTACATGTGGTGGAACAAAATTGTGTATACAGGGTCCCACTTAAATCCAACAAAAGTATAAATTGTAAAGAAAAACAGTAAGATCTAAGATATGAACTAAGAAATATGCTGACTAAGAATATACTAAGCACAAATAGTACAGTAACAATGCACCAAACAACAACAGCCCGAACATGACAAAGAAAAAGCCAAAGAGGAGATATATGGATTCAGCTAGAGAGGACATGAAGGTAGTTGGAGTGAGGATGGAGGATGCGGAGGACAGGGTGAGATGGAGAGGGATGACTCGCTGTGGTGACCCCCTGTAGAGGGAAAAGCTGAAAGAAGAAGGAAGGTTGCTGTGTTTAATTCTAGATTTAATTTCATTTTATATGATAAACATTTATTGGTGAAGGGTGTTTTATTGTTTTAACTGTGCCATGTTGTGTTCTGCCTCTTTTTTAATTTTTTTTTATTTTACTGCTAAACTGATGGATAAAGATCAATATGGACAGACTTTACAAAATTATGTTTATCTGTAGTCAAAATGTGCTTTTAATAGCCTAAATAGTTGGAAAAAACTTTACACCGTTTTTTTTTATCTTATGAGATGTTTTATTAAATGGATAGTATTAAACAAACAGCATGGCGGCTTAGTGGTTAGCACTTTACTTTTATTTTGCTTTATAATTGGAATAGCCGAAGATTAATGTATGGTGGCCACAGCCACCATTGGCCACCCATGGCTCCTCATTGTTCCTGATGGAGGACATCAGTTTATCACTTTTTTAGTTGTTGTTTGAGTTGCTTAGTTGAAAACTGTAATTTACAGTTGCCATGCCATGCTTTTACTTTCACCTACAAAATTAGCCATTCATGGTCTTAAAGCTTTATTCATCTGGGGTCAAAAAGACAAGGTAATGTACACACGAAAATTAGGGCCACCTTGCAAAAAAAAAAAGTATTCCTGAATTCTGACTTTAATATCCAAATTTGGAGAAGTCAAAATTAAGGGGAAAAATTGTGTGTGTGTGTGTGTGTGTGGGGGGGGGGGG